>JAVQJL010045562.1:0-26681 GCA_036024295.1 Nannoperca obscura | reverse complement strand
TATCTATCTGTCTATCTGTCTGTCTGTCTGTCTGTCTGTCTGTCTGTCTGTCTGTCTGTCTGTCTGTCTGTCTGTCTGTCTGTCTGTCTGTCTGTCTGTCTGTCTGTCTGTCTGTCTGTCTACTTGGGGTGAATAGTGTTGGGTATGTGATGGGTAAATCTCCAATGGCTGGAGGTGATGATTATCTCAAGCACCTTTTCCTCAGAAAAGTGAAAACTACATGTTACACATTCACACTGCTGCTTGAGTGACACATAAGAATAAGTCCTTCTGAAATAAAATTACTTACATTACTTACAGTATTCCATTTTTAGGACAGTTCATTATTTTAACAGTTACAGTATGTCCCTAAAGTGCTGAATATATAAAGAATATAGCCAGAAATGCACATGGCTGATCCATTACCTCTGTGTGGAGTCATTGTGTGGTAATGCCCCTGGGCTTAAGTGACAGCTGTGTACTGGTCTTTGAATCACTTGGACCTACTGTTCCCCCTGTTTAACCTCATACAGGCCACTGAAACTTAGAAAACACTTGCTGTTAATAAGTTGTCCTACTTCACTGTTGTTATGAGAGAAGGTTTTTTTTTAACTTGTATATTGTCTGAGAGTTTCTGGTTAACTCTGGCATGTAAGCTAGCTACTGGAGACTCGGAGTTCGACTGTTGTTGTTATAGCACACTCTTTTTTGCAGTCAGGTGTGTGCGCAAGTGTTAATTTGATCACTGTAAGAGGTCTGTTCGTGTGTCAGCTATACTTTGCTCCACAGTAAAGTTACAGACCATAAAACCAAAACAGTGAGCTGTAAGACGCTATAACGCTCCAGAGATTGGTGATAATTCTCAATGGGTTCATCACCATTAGTTTATTAGTCATTTGACCCATTGTTAACATAGAAATATTGATTAATTACATTATTAGTAGTAGTTTTTTCCCTTTTTTTTTTTACTTGTATAGATTAAGTTATTAATGAATGAAAAACAAATTGGCATATTAATCTTTAATGATAATAATCATTAGTTGCAGCCCCAAGCCATTATGTCTGCATTTGTCCCCTGAGTGTCTTTTCCTCCTGCTGTGTGCATGTGATGTTCCACAGTTAGATATCACTGATGAGCTCTCATGGACTTCCTAATGAGAGGGACTACGGCAGATACTCATCAGTGATCAATGTTTTTTTCCGGCCTCACACCTTCCTGTGGGTGAGTGAGTATCTGTGTATGGGTTGCCTGCATGCGTTTTGTCTCTCTGCCTCGCTGCATTGCTTTCTGTCTCTCTCCTCTCTTTAGCTTCCTCCCTCTAACTTCTGCCCCCCCCCCCCCCCCCCACATTTTGTGTTATCTCCCCATCGTAGATAAAAGCAATGTTCGCCTGGGAACAATTAGTCTCGGCCATCTCAATCTCCCTCATTTTTGCGGCCTATCTTCCTCTGTGCCAGGCATAGAATTAACCCACACTGCTTTGGGAGATGCCCAGCAGGCACTCCAACTCTAAAGGCACCTCAGAGTCTATTTTACATTTTATCTCTATTTTGCATCTGTTAAGCCATCCGTCTGCCACGCTGCTCTCTCATATATAATTTTCATTCGTTCTTTTCTTATATCACTTAACCTAAGATTTCCTTTTTCTTCTGGTTCATTGTGCATGCTTTCTTTGCACTAAAAGAGACTTCACTTCACAGTGTGACTTCCTGGTTAGCTGGGTCTGTGTTTTGGCTCTGCTTTTTATTCTTCTGCTGTGTGGAGGCTTTTTTCGTGTTTGACTAGCTTAAGGGATCAGATTTTAACAGAACGCAGCGCCGTCGGGATGGCAAGAGGCACAATTTAGAACTTGAAAATGCTAGGTAGTGATGTGCGTTGATTCTGACAGATCAATACTGTGTGGTGCTTTATTGAGTATCTTCTGTCTTCTTGTATTTGTTATAAATATTTATTCACAACGGCCTACGGGCTGGCGGCGTGCTCACATTCTCAAAAGTCAGACCAAAGTGCTCTTTATAAATATGCATTAAGAAGGTGCTGGAATTTACGAATAATCATTATTGACTTATGGAGATATGTCATGCACTTGGACTACTGTTCATATGCTTGTAATTTCTCTTGATTTTCTTCATTCTGCACCGTTCTGTGTGCCATGTTTTATATCCTTAATTGGATTCCTGCTTTGTAAAGGCATAAGAATTTCTACTTATCATTTATTCAGTTTGACACATTTCTCCTCAATATAACTCAAAATAACATTTCAATCTTCAACACACTATTTTGGAATAAGATGATTAGTCATCAGCCTCTTTCATCACTTCTCTGAAGTATACAATCAGTTCCCACTCCAGTTGATTAGATAGACCTACCTAAAACTAATGATTTTATGCAACAGTCCTGCAATACATCCTAATTTCAAGAAGGTTGTATGAAGTTTAGATCAGTGTTGATTCAACTTTATTGTCATTTTGGAGGCTGTAGTTAGTGTTGCTTCTTCTGTATTACATTTAGGTGCCACTAATATGTTGTCCACCCCATTTGTATCAATGAGTGTAGATTAAATATCACAACAACAGCATATACAGGAGTTTTAAGATACTACACCTCACACTATACTAGCAGTGTAAATCATACCCACGCAGAAAATTATCAAATTATCAAATTAAGCGTATATTTCCAGAAACTCAGTGGTGAATCTGTGAGTGAAAATGAAAAGCTTGTAAATCATCTTTGGTCTCTCACTCTATTTTTCTTTCATCTCCTATTTTCCTCCCCATTCCTCCTCTTATCAGTCTACCTCCAGTGGATTTGTCGAGCTGAAATTGAAGAACAAAATATCAGCACTATAGATCATTTTGACAGTTTAATTTCAACGCCTGATTATCAGTCAATTTGATAATTATATTATTCAACCATCCAATTAATGTGTTCTATATTTACAATGATGATCAAGTAAGCTCTCCATTTTTACGTCATTTATCAAGGGTGAGATATTAGAGCCACAAGGGACTTTGACAGTTTGTGTGTGAGGCTTCTTGATTGAGATATAAAAGTCAGTGTGTCTGTTTCCAAGTTCAGTACGTGCGTCACCCTGTGGAGCGGTTCTCGCTGGTCTTCCTCAATCTGTTCCTTCACACTCAATAGAGCGTGTTCAAGAAACACAGAAAGCACGAAAGACAAAGCGAAACGGAGTGGAGGCAAACGAATGGCGAATGGATTTCATGCCTCCTCCTCGGCTTTGCTTCTCCTCTGTCTGCTCTGTCTAGCTTGGAGGAAAGTGGTGCGCCGTGCCAATGAGTTACTGACACACAAATACACAGAGCAGGAGCTGCAGGAGCAATCCTTCATGACTTGATGCCTTTGCTTCCTTTGCTTCCTCTGCCCTGTTAGCCAGACGTCTCTTGACACTCCCAGAGCAAGTCAGGATCAAGTCAGCAAGCAACAGTGCCTCACCTGAGATTAGGTAGCTCCAAATGGGACACGATCAAAACAGGTTTTCCATCTGGAGTATGGCAGCTTGGTGTTTACATGCCAGTGATGATCAAATACAGCAGAGTTTGCTTTGTCTTAGGTGAGATCCTTGCATCTGACCATCTACAATCTGTTACAGTCAGATAGATGTACGCATCAGCTGCAGTTCTGCCTCTCGGTTTAAGTCTTCCCATTCAAAAGTTTTTCAGTATTTTGACAACTTGATGTTTGTTCCTCATGTATGCCTACTTATCAGAATGAAAGAGACATTCACATAAAATAAATTAGATTTTCCTCTCTTATCAATAAAGCTCACACTTTTCTCCTGTCATTCTTTAGTCTGTGCTTCCATATTCATGGATGGATGTGTGTGGGATTTAAGAGTGGACGTTCTTTAGTTGAATGCTTATTGAGGTATTTTCCATTCACTTGGTTTAGCAGCAAGATGTCTCATTAAATAAAAAAACATTAATTTCCAAACTCTGTTTTTTATTCTTTTCAGATGATGTGCCTCCCTACTTCAAGACGGAGCCGGTGCGTAGCCAGCTCCATCTGGAACGCAACAGGCTGGTGCTGACCTGCATGGCTGAGGGAAGCTGGCCACTGGAGTTCAAATGGATCCACAACAGCACGGAGCTGACCCGCTTTTCACTGGAGTACAGGTGAGGACAAACAGAAAAACTCTCTCTGAGAGTGATGTAATACTGACTGATTGATTAACAGATACAATAATTGGTCCACTAAATGGGATGAAAACAGTTTATTTGCCCATAAAGCTACCATATTTACACCAGCATGAAAGGGTTTGTCAAAATTGAGTTATTAACAGTAACTTTCTTATGGCCAAAATGTGGAAAATGAGGAAATTACAGTGACCAATAAGTATATATATAACATATATGTCAGATAAAGCCAACTGCTAAAGTAGCCTAAGCTCAAACTACATTTTCCTACGGTAGCTGTTGCCCTTAGTTTTCTTTCTTTTTTTTTATCTCACACTAATCTCACAGTTCAGTCAGTACCCCAGATATGAGGCGATAGCTAAATTAAATTTTGAACTAGTCGTACGTTGGTGTCATTAATCACATATTTAAACTTATCAGATTAGACCACATGTTGTTTGTGTTTGGGCATTACATTCAGCTTGTCCAAAGGCAGAGTATCTGCATTTTTAGGTCTTTTGTGACAATGTTTTTTTTTAAATAAAATATTCAGCCTAAAAAGATGTGAAATTAAGGCTGAAAACTATTTTCTTCACCTTTTCTGTAGTTTTGGCTCTATGTCCTTGTAGGGCAGTACAGTATTCTGCATGTGCATTTTCTTCAACACAGCCAGTTATAATTTCATACTGGACCACTGAAAAAAGAAATATCTCTTGCTGTTTTGTTCCTTTTCTTCTCTTTGTATTTTGGTTTCTGCCTCCCTACTTTCTCCTTGTGGCTCTGTGACGTCCATCACTCTCTCTAAAGAGGCAGCACACAAGTGAAAAGCTTGAATGAGGGTTAGGGCAGGAGATAAACCTTCTTTAATGGTAACTTGAAGATCTGTAATGTGGCAAACATGGCTCTTATCCCAGAGAGCAGTGTGTCTGCATTGTTTCTGTGTGTGTATGTGTATGTGCAGACAGTGTAAATTAAGCACTAGAGGATTGAAAGAAAGCTCGTTGACACATGCTTTGCTGATTTTAGCTGAAATGTTGTGTTAATATGTGAGAGATGTGCATGTGAAAACAGCCTTGTTGATGGACAATCTCTGGAGATGAGACTAGACTGGGAACAGTGGGGTAGGAAGGGCAGAAGTGACACACAGATGCTATAACAATTGATCAGAATGGACTGTACTTGTGAATAGCACTGTCTGTTGGAGCCTCAGGGCCCCTTTAACTGTGTTATTGGTTGAGGGATTGAGTAATAGAATGGGTCATTAAACAAGTCGTCAGGCCCAAAGCTGTGCAGGATTCTGCACGTGTGAGTGAGTGAGTGAGTGAGTGCTTACTGTATAAAAGCATGATATAAGACCAGTTGAAATGGACTTTTCAGATTTGCAGGAAAGGTGACATTTTCTAAAAAACAGTGGTTGCACTTGATTTTCACACCAAGGTCCTCAGGCATGATGTAGCTGGAGTTAGCTGCTAAAGTAAAGTGACGTATAATATGCTTCCCAACACACAGAGGCGTGCAGAACAACAACTTCCAGTATTGATTGTGTGGCAGCTGAAAGGTTGCTTCTATTCAGTATTCTACAACAACAGTCCTTAATTGTGCAGCTATGTACGGTGCAACTGAAAAACATATTGTTCTTCAAAGATTGTTAAGCATTAAGGCTTTTATTTTGTGTCAGTGTCAATCTTGGCCACTAGGTTGAATTGTCTCAAATGGCGCATTGCCACAGCACACCACGTATTAATATTGAGTGTGTTGGGCAGTAACATGTTAATACAACTACTACTACTACTACTACTGAAATACAATTTCAGTGATAAAGTTACAGTTACCCCTCCAAAAGTAACTTTTTTTTGTCTCCGTATTCCAAGTAACAAATTACTGGCAGGGAGTAATGAGTAAATGAATGATGTAAATGATCCATCACTGTGCTATGTGCCATGGCAACATCCGTTCAATAGGAAATACATGACATAAAGGAAGTAAAGATACGATCTCAGAGGGCGAGTGCAACATTCGTTAACATGAACGTGAATCCATTAATTTCCGCAGCGTTCTGCATGTGAAAGATTATTGTGTGTGTGTTGTGTGTGCAGTCTCCTTCATTCCTCAAGTCGGCCTTTCTCCGTGCCAGGAGAGTATTTGAGCAGAGCAGACCCCCATATTAATGAGGTTATGGTAGAGGTCCCCACTGCTGAGTGCTGCTTTAAATATTGACACCATGCGACTTGACCTTGTGTCCTCTGGCAACCGATCAATACTGCAAGGTGTGTGTGTGTGTGTGTGTGTGCATGCGTTGGCATTACTATTCAACATGTAAGTGTAAGTGTGTGTGTGCGTGTGAGAGAGAGAGAGAGTGCTGAAAGAGGTAAGAGAGTGGCACAGCTTCAGTGATCTGCTGTGGGGAGTGCCACCCTCGGGAGAGAACAGGCTCAGCATTGACTGCTGTCACATAACAGAATCCTCACCTTCATAGTATGCGAGTGCCAACCAGAAACACACACACAGACACGCACACACATATTCACAAAATTAAGTCAGCATCCTGCTTGTTTTGTTTCCAAACAATCATTTAAAATATTTATCTCCAAATTAAAATTGAACTTAATTAACATTGACGATTATATAATACAATTAAAGATTTTTGAACCCGTCAGCCAGTGAATTATCCTGCACACAATGCTTTATTAGATCAATTGGTCTATAAATACACAACATAGCACCACAGCTTCCTATCACATGACCACAGCCTCAGGGGTGGTAACCTGGCACGCCAGCAGTCTTTATGCTGCCAATTAACCTAGAAACTTAATTAAGTGAGTTAATTATTAATCAAACCTCAAGAGTCATTTTTGTTTGTCAATTGGTTTTTGGCTGGGTTGGTGGAGTGTAGCCTTTGTTTCCTGTAGAGAATAGTAAACCTTCCCCATTTTCATATTGTACTGAGATGGACAGACAGCTGAAAAACTAAACAAAAGTCTAAAAGGATTTGAAAAGGTACTGCACACTAAAACAATGTTATGACTGTACTGTGATTAAACACATCAATGCTGGTCTTAATAAAGACATTTCTTACCAAATGTATAAACATTAGCATTTCATAGGCTGAAAATGGCTCAACACACCATCTACTGTTCTGAATCTACCTGCGAGACCAAAGTTCATGTGGACTAAATTTCAATATTTATGTAGTCATACTTACTGCACCTTGACATTTGAGGAGTGAAAATGAGTGTTCTTAACAAATCACAACACAAGAAGCACTTTCTTGGCCAACTTTGATTTTAGAAGTAAGATAGAAAAATAACAGAAAATTATATTAACATTCATAATAGTGTCTTCTTTTGTCTCTCCAAAGCACATCTTTTTCATGTGATAGACAGCTACATAAATATACATATAAATTAAATTGCAATCATGTATTTCCTCCACTCCAATTTCCCCACCTGTCTACACATGTTTAATCTTTCTTTCACCTGTGCTCTTTGTTCATCATGTCTGCCTCAGTTTAATCCACTCATATGTAAAATGACCACCGAGCCTCCGTAGCCTTCATTTTTTTCTAAACAGATATAATTTCATGGTGGCGCTGAACAAATTACCACAAGTTCAATACAACATTATTCCATGTCTGGGGGACGAAATGACGAGCTCAGCTTGCTAACTAGATGTAGATGAAGGAAAAGCAGGGGGCAAAGTAGCGGTAGATGACAACATGTTTTGTGTGTGTGTGTGTGTGTGTGTGTGTGTGTGTGTGTGTGTGTGCGCCGTCACCATTTAATTGAATGAATAAATGTAACTTAACTAAAAACAGGATTGGGTATTGTTCCATTGTTGTGTTTATTGATTCTTTTTTCTGAGTGTTTACTGGTTCCAACTTGTAATGATGTTTTTTTTTAATAATCACAGCAACATATATCATTTCAGCCAGAATTGAAATCAAATAATGTTTTAAGCAAAACCCACCTTTGTTTTCATCTGATGCTAGCGGCCAAGAGGAGTAATTTGTCCTAAACAAATTTTGAATTCCCCATAAATAACTTAAATGCACAGCCACAACACTTCTCTATTTAGCAAGTTGCAACCAGCTGGATGCCCCATGTGTATGTGTGTCGATCAGAAGGAGGGTTAAGGTGCATGTTTGGAAAATGAAATGGGACAGGGAATAAACAAAGCATAGAGTAAGACCACCTGCATCCTCGCTGGGTGCTGCTTTCATCAGTTTGACAGCGTTCAGCACATCTCACAAATCCATGCATATCTCTTACTGCCACTGCTGTTGCTCACTTACACACTAATAGAGTCAAGTTAAATTGAAATAAATTATTTTTGCTGAGCCCGTTTGCGACACTCTTTGTCTTATGTAATCAATATGCATTTCCTCCACATCTGCTGTAGTTTTGCTTTTGGAGGTCCTACCGTGAGGCTGCAAGGCCCTTACACCGTGAATGAAAGCATTAACAATAATAAATAATAAAACATGTGTCATTGAGTGCCATTGAAGAACTGCATGCTTATGTACAGTATAGTGCTATACCAGAAGAAATTGTGAGATAACAACATAAATTGCTCATGTATTGTTCAACTGAGTAGTTCACTCAGTTCAGTCAGATAATTTGATTCAATTTGATTTTCTCATCCTTGTTTATTTTGTCACCATGTTGGTTCTAATGAGATCAATGCTGTTCTTGCTAAGGAGAAAGGAACAGGCAGACAGAAAACCTGCCTGCACTCACATCGTGACGGGCTGGCAGGGCTCGGACGGAGCCAGCCAGGCAGCATTTCTCTCTGGATGATCTTAATGGATTCCCCTCTGTAACTAAAAAAAAATTATTTTTTGTCTCCCTGACATTCTCCTCCACAGCCCCCAGATACAATAGATTTTTTTTTTTTTTTTTTACTTCCTCCCCCTTGCACTCTCTCAAGCCTTGTTTTTAAGGCAGAGTGAAGTGGAGTGAGTGAGAAGTGCAAGTGAAAGAGAAAAAAAAACAGACCGCATTCCTTTTATTTTGCACATTTTCTGTGTTTGTGTATGATTGTGCGTCTTAATGAGTTTCAGTGTCATTGCATTCACTCTTTCTAATGGGTCGTCCACAGCCAGTATTAAAGAACACCTCTGTATAAGCACAAGGACATTGGATTAAGGACGTTCCATTTAGCAGCATCTATTATGTGTGTATGTGGTTATGTTTCCTTCGACTGTTAGGATCATCATGCTCATGACTGTGTTAACACAGCACAGTATGATTTTGCATAATGTTGTGTCTACAGTTAGATATGGTATGACAGGAACATACTGGTGAGGTTCCCAAACATTTAGTGCTGACCTACATTTAGAGGATGGCTGGCAGGGGTGCTGCTGTCCGCAGGCGTCTCTTTGATTTAAACAGACCCACACAATAATCAAAAAAGTGTGGCTGCTGGTATTGTATCATACAGTGCTGCAATGAAAAACCCCAAGTTTTCACATGCATCAAAGATTGGGAATGGACAGAAAATGGAATTCATAGCATGAGTTTAGAAATTAAGATCTTCACACCAATAAATGTCTAGTACCTTTGTTTAAGGAATATAAACATTTATGTATTAACTAAATATCCAGTGTTAAATGTAACAACAAAGCAGTGGTACATGAAGTACAAGAATCTAAAACTGTCTAATATTTGCAAATATCTGTTCAAACAATAAGTCGACAACACTTAGAATATGAGGGAGTATTTGAATTTTTGATATGTTGATACTCACTTTTATTGACACATCTGTCTGTACACAGGATTCTTACAAAGGTTTGATAGTTTAGAAAATGCTTAATTTTAACCATTATGTTTTAAGGAATATGCTTGACTTTGTATATACTCCTTTACATTTTTTAAAAGGTTTTCAACATAATCTGGCGTTTCATCTACAGACTCATGTAAACCAAAAATATTGTAATATTTGAAATGAAACGATCCCATCGTCATATTTGTTTGTTGTCTTCTGGCATTTAAAGTAACTATTTAGATCTGATGATAAAGGCTTCAAGAGTCTGGGCATTTTTGGTTTTTGGTTCAAGTTACCTTGAAAGTGTTTGGAAAGTGCTTTAATTTTACTCTTAAAAACCTGTACAAACCCTGTGTACTGAAGCATTGCAGTTTGATACCCAGTTCTGTTAGTAAGCATTGAAAGCTCAAACTGCACCACCCACTAACCCAGCCTCCATCCAAGCTGATGCATGGGCTTTTACTTTTTTTCACATATTTGTGACAGCCATGTGTGCCTATATGCTTCAGTCAACTCAAATAATGTCACGTGGACATGCAACACCAAACTGGTGTTGGCCTTGCTGTTGTAAGGATTGTCTCAGGGGAAATTGGCTTGTATATGGATCAAGTCTGACAGAGGGCAAAATGATAAAGCAGACAGATTAATATATATATATATATAAAGGAGAGACATAATACAGTAGTTACAATAGTTTGTGTAAATTGTCTCCATCACAGTTGTTCATATGTTTTATCCTTAGAAAACAGAATATGTGCTGTCCCTCTGGGCCTGTAGACGAATTACACACTATTGATTTCCAGTAGTTGAAGCCAGAAGTGCCATTACCTGTCATGTGTTGTATGTGGTGGGTATTAAGAGGAGGGAACAGGATCAGAATGAAGGATCTCGTCCTGTAGAGTTTAGAAGATGATCTTAACATGTGATTCAATGCACTTTTAAAGGACATCTCCTCGGAAATATATTGTGCATTATTGATTTGCTTTGGACCACGAGCAGCCATCACCTATATTTCAGTGAAGAACTGGAAATGTGGATGTTCAATTTTATTTGAGTTGTTGCTTTCTGTGATAGAGATTTTAACTCATGATATATAACAGTACAAGCATATAATCATCCCATTAGAATAATGACACACATCAATCCATCATGATTCCTAAAATAAATAAGTAATTAGGCCGTCAAAAGTAATAACTTGCCACTGTTATTGCTTTTGAAAATATAGTACTGAATGTACAAGCAAGCTGTTGAAGTCTTACAAGTGTGCCACAATGCCATAAGTAAACTCATTAATGAAAGTAAGAAAGAGGGTAATGACCTTTTCATGAGCGCCAAATAATTTAATGAGAGTAAAAAGAAAAACATTATTACAAGCGAGCCATGACACACTTCGCTTTACGTCTGCTTTTATTATGAGTTGTAAAGTAATTGTTGCATGAACTGATGTAAAAGACACCCTTTTAGATCAGGTTTCAAATGATTTGCCATGTTTAGCAGATAAACTACATAAACTCAAATGACAGGAAACAAAATTTAAATGATAGCAAATGCATTGATGCTAAGGATAAAAGATGCGAGTGTCATTACCGCTTCGTCCTGGATTTATGATGCTTCATGATTTACTGTCCTGCAGTTAGGGTATAATTACAATGTCCTCATGATGTCTGTATGAGGGTTTAAAATCTTACTGTATAACTAGCAATTTAAGTAAAATGTTATTGGAGCTAACCTTGGGAAGCACAGGTGTGGGAACACTCACTATAAAGTGCACTGCAGCCATCTTCAATCAAGGATTATAGTTTTGCCAATCATCTGCAACCATCCTGTCATCTTTTACTCCGTCTTTCTCTACCCTTCCTTCTTTTCGTTCTCTTCATCCCTCCTTCTCCCACCCACTTCAAGCCTCAGTCCTCACTCTTTCTCATGTCCCTCTATCCGTCTCCTCGCCACTCCTCCAGCTAATCATTCCTCCTGAGTGGGGCTAATTAAAGGGGATCTGACGGAGTGTGCTGACCACAGGAACATCAATCAATCTCTGTCCAACACAGTGAGCCTCCGCTGACTCCCCCAACCTGCTGCCAACGCGCACAGCTCCGCAAAGGTTAATTGTATTCATTATATAAGGGATAGAGCGAGAGAGGGAGACAGAGAGAGAGAGAGAGAATGCTGTCTAAAGTCACCCTGAAGGTTCTGGCTCCGGGGTGAACTCTCGGTAGGACTCAGTGAGGTTAAACTTGGATCACCAACACCACCTGTCAGCTATCTCTCCCTTAATGTCTGCTTTGTCTCAAGTCACTCTGATGCCACCACCATTTTTTCTGTCACTCCCTTCTCTTGCACTTCACCTCATCTCCCCTCCTTCTATGCATAACACTTATGCGTAATTTTATTAATTTAGTTGATGGAACATATGAAAGGAGTCACACATCATTAATAGTGCCTCCTGATTAGTTGATTAAGCCTCAACAGACTTTGGGCTAAAACTAATTTAGTCCTTCGAGTCCAACTGACGTTGCTGCTAATGAGGTTTGATATTGCTTCATTTTTTGTTATAGATATTAACAGCTTTTCAACACACCAAACCATTTGTTATTGCAGCACTACTTCCATTTGTTAGCTTTCTAGACATTTTCAAAGAATCAGAATAACACATTGTACTGACATTAATAATCTAGCATATTAGCCTGATAATCAAACAGAATTGCCAATTTTGTTTCGCTGAATTCTTTGAGCCTGATAGCATGTTCATGTTGAAAGATTGCAGTTCGGGAAAGGAAATTGTCTTGTTTTGTTTTTTCCCTGAACAATTACTGGTGTGTGACGTATCCATTGTCCATGGACATGGAAGCTGTGGTTGCTAGGAGCAGTTATCTTAAGAGTTTTCACACCAAGTATTAGAAATATGCATATTTAAGAGTTATTTCTGTTAATTGACTTCCAAATCTATGCAGTTACGTACGCCCTCTTGTCGACATTTGTGTGGCTATTTTTCATGGATGTAGCTAGGTAGCTAGTTTGCTATGTGGAATGATGACATCCACATTCTTAATTCTGTGTACAAAGTTCTGATTGGTAAATTGTGTCTCCAGCTGGGAGAAATAGATGTCAATGAGTGCAACACCAGACTTATTTGAATTTGGGGGTCTGCAACCAGGCTACCAGAGAGATATGCATTGATGTCCCCTTTTCCTGTGAGTGGCAAAGCGAACGAACAGGTGGCTGCTATGAATGAATGAGTCAGTGATCTTGCAGGTTGAAATGTGGCCAGAAATTGTGTTTCCTGACCCTCACTGTACATGACACATACAGGCTGGTGACAAATGAAAGAAAAACCTGAACTGAGTGGTTCAACAAAAGAAATGGAGATGCTTCCATATAGAGCACGAGGGATGACTGAAGGGTTTAATGAGTATGAGTAGTGGCACTCTCCACCACCATCATCAAAAAACCAAACGGGAGAATATTTTTTTGAAGAATGGTGTTTGATCCACTTCAGAGATTTGTAGAATCTCCGCCACAGCACACTGAAGTTGTTCTGGTAGCTCCTGGTGGGATGTTGTATTTTACTTTAATTTTCCATCCGTCCTTATATGTATTTTTGATCAGTTTAACTTTAAGTAGCATTACTCTGAATAGCCCTGAAGGCATGTAGACGCCTGGTCTTACTTTAAAGCAAGATTTCTGCCTGATCAAAATCATAAACTTTAAAAAATAATGTGGTCAGTTGAAATATTTAGTTTTTGTTTGAGGTCTCCTTCAGTAAACTATGTGTTTGGCTAGCTAATTTTACACAGCCTCTCAGAAAGTATAATTTCATCTTGCTTCTTTTCTCTTTTACAATCTGTTTATGTATATTTGTATACATAGAATCAATGTGAGTACTGTTCATTTTGGCAACATCATGCTGGTGCTTATTTTAGAGGAATGGTTATGTTGGCTTTTACTGCTGTTTCATTCTCCTGTGCTTTTCCAAAATGTTTATTAATGCAAAAACCTCTTTAAGCAAAAGGTTAAATCACGAACTTTGAAATTGCATGCGGTAACTATCGAAACCTGTACAACCCATCACTGAAGGCTCTCACATTCTGCCTGGCAGTGCGCTAAGCACTCTTGAGCACATATCATGCGGGAATGTGACAGCAAAGATGGCAAGCACACTCACTAGTGGCAACCTCCCACTAGAAGTATTTATTTTGACAAGAATGTGTTCTGCTAGAGTGAGTCGAATTAAACATGTTCAACTCGCTGTAGGCTAATTCACAACTTTTACATGTTGTGCTGCCATTAAACATGCCATTAGAGACTGTCTGCAACCACTTTAACAGTTGGCCTCTCCACGTATGTCCCACTGCACCACCATTTATTAGTTATTGGAAGGCTGTTTAGAGCCGTCTGGATGCCTGGTCTCTGAAAAGAATCACTTGAATATCTCAAAATAGACTAAATACATAGTGTATCCCGGTGCTGTCATCTCTCACAGATATACCCTTGTGTATTGCAGATATCGAAAAGAGACATGCACACAGTGAACCAAACATCTACAAGAGTCTTTTCCTGAAGCCAGTAGACTGGTTGTTCACAAGTGATGCTTTCTAACAGTGGAATCTACAAGCTGTTACACACAGGGCCATTAGGGGTTCAGAATACACTTGTCTTTAGCAATGGCAACTTGAATGGCCACCTCCTACCTGCGACACACTCCCTTCACTGATCTCTCTCCAAGAGATTGGTGTCTTATATGTGTCTTTGTAGTCTTAATGCAATGAATTGTAAAAATGGTGATAATCGCAAACTCTTTTGGGAAGTCCCTCCTCATTGCACTCAGTTGCACAAACTAAAAGTTAAAGGAAGTCATTGTGTGAGGAATGAAACAAGCTTGAGTGAGAAATTCAAACCAATCACTGCATGAAGTGGGTGTGATTATCAGAATAATGCTTTCCACAAAGTGTTTCACAACACTTTTGTACTTTACACATTTCCAAACTGATAGAAGAGATTTCTGCATACTTAGATCAATGCAATGTTTCACTTTATACTGTCTATACTATACTTTACAGAAGTGAAAAGTGCTTTATTAAAAACCAATTTAAAGGAGGTTATTCTTTTGACATCAGCTGTAGATGTGGCTCAAGATACAACGTACATGAAGTCAGTAGTTAGTAAACACAGCAGCTTTATAAAGTATATGTTACGCTGCCTCCACATGGCAGGGAGGCAGTACTGCTACCACAGCTGGACACTGGAGTCAAGGTCATGGGGAGAGTGTCAACTGCCAGAGACATACGACTTCAACCTTTGTCCCTGGGGATTTTGTGCATACATGTGCGTGTGTGTGTTTGCATAGCAGAAATAGTATTGTGTTTGTTGTCTGTGCCTGTCTATGTAACTGTGTGTGTGTGTGTGTCTTGGGGGGAGGGGGGCTTCTCTGTGGTAGCTGGGTTAGCCTCTCGAGCATCATTATCATTGGAATAAACAACAGCTAAGCTCAGATGTCCTCTGTGTCCTTGTTCCTCTATTAGATGGTCTTAAGTTTGTGTGTCTTTTCAGCAGGTTTATGCTTTCAAATTTGCAAATGTGCGTCTTTGAGCATTTACACGAGTACCCTTTTGATTTCTACTTTTGTTTTAATTAGTTTAGCGGTTTAGTGAGAATCTTCATCCGTATCTTGTGTGTCTGTGCTTATTAAAGGTACCTAATCCCTTCACTGGACCGCTCCCATGCTGGCTTCTACCGCTGCATCGTGAGGAATCGAGTGGGAGCCCTTCTACAGAGACGCACAGAAGTGCAGGTGGCCTGTAAGTATTCACACGGGATGCAGGTGAAACGTAGACAAATGGACCCAATGGATGACTGAAAGGATTAATGATAGCTACATAGAGAGAGAGTGTGTTTGTGTGTGTGTGTGTGTTTGTGTGTGTGCGTTTGACTGCCTGCAGAGTACACAGTATGCCCACACTCTGTTTGCATGCCTTTGTATCAAGGACTGACTAGGGAGGGACAGATGCTGGCAGGGTGAAAGATCTACCTGCATATCATTCGGGGTGTCATCAACCCGGACAGCTGTTCCACTCAGCATTCTCATTAGACTGATATTGTTGCTGTGGTTGTTTTTAACTTTGCTTCATTTCAATATGACCGCCGCTTATTTCATTCTCTCTTTTGTCAACAACATCTGTCGCTTCTTGGCGGAAATGAGGCTCAGATACTCCGTGTTTTTGTAAATTTCCAGCTCCACTTCTAGGCTGCTCAGCTCCCTCGTCTTATTAAGGAGCTATTACAGACGCGCCGCAGAGGTGTCTGGAGTGTTGTCACGTTGAGTCCAATCCACCCCACCCCCATAGGCACTACCGCCCTACGCCCATTATCCCGCCTTCCCAGGGTATGCCAGGTTCATTGGCTTCTCCTTGTTCCAGCGACATTTGAGTGGATGTGACACACTGCTGTACCTGACTGAACAATGCAGCCAACGAGGCGTGAGAGAGAAAGAGATGGGAGGGAGACAGAGAGGGCCTAACAGTCCCACCAGTCCACATCTTCAGGATTGGGCAAACATTCTGTTGCTGTAGCCAATTGCTTCCTTCTGCATCTCGTCTCTCTTCCAGCAGTCTGACCCTTTGTTGCTTCCACCACTCTTTCTTTCTGTTGTGGCTTCTCTTCCTCTCTCTTGACTGTTGTTTGGCCACCACTGCTTTCTATTTATTTCTTGGCTTCCACTCCACTGTTAAGCTGTTTCTTCTTATTCCCACCTCTTCCCATTTCTATAATTCTCTTCTTCCTCCTCCTCAGCCCTTCACGAAGGGGTACGGACGGTGAGGCAGAGTAGAAAGGAGAATTAAGGACACCTGCCGAAGAAACGGATGAGATAGACATGGGAAGGAGAGAGAAAGAAAAACACTGATAGAATGGGAGAGATGGGGAGATATTTTTTGCAAACTATTCCATTGAGGCAGCACAATTAGGATTGCGGAGACACACCTCGGAGAAAGGGAAACATGCCGAGGCCAAATTAGAGTTTAGGGAAGGGGAGGAGGACATCACATTGCAGAAACTGCAGATCAAAGTCTGGATTTGCACACTTCCCAGATTTTCATTTAAGCTAAGCACCACAGCTGCACCGCAAAACCAGATTACCTTTTTTTATTCTCTTTGAAAAAGAGAGAGAGAGAGAGAGAGAGAGAGAGAAAAATAAGATTGCCATCCATGCACAACTGTTCCAACATCCCCAGTTCAAAGCCCCATACCTTGATCCCTACATTTTCCAAAGATATTATTATTTCTAAACTGTATAAAAACTTAATTGAGTGTTTGATGTTATGTTCACATGAGTTTTATTGTATTGTTTCCCTTGAATTGAAGAGAGCAATATATGATCCTTTCCTCGCCTCTCATGGAGCTAAAAAAACAATCTTAAGGTTTCCAGCTGTCACTTCTTCAAAACCAAAGTCTGCACTTTCTCTTTCTGAAAGCAGGAGAAAGAAAAGACAAAGTTTGCTTGTTTCTGCTATCCTATAAAGGGTTACAGTATGATTGCAGCAGAGAATTGCACAGCTGAGATCAAAACAACATTTGAAGTTAGGGCTGATTGACATGAAATCCATCTAAAAATCCTAACCTGCCGATAGATCTCACTATACAAATAGGGAGAGTGTGGAACAGGATTATTAGCGCAGTATTTTTGTCATATTTTAAGATATAATGAGGCAGGGGAAGAATAAAACTGCTGTAACAAATGAAATGTATTAGGAGATAATAGAATAGCTGCAGCGCTGGTCATCTACTATGTTGAGTAATGCACACATTTAGAGTTTGATCAAGACTGATTGCCCTTGATGCATCCACACAGGAGGATACTGAAAATGAATATGAGTCAATTTAGTGTCCCCTCTGTGTCCCTCAGAAAGCAGATGGCCAAAGCTCTGTGGGCACCAAAAGTCAGATTCAAGAAAGAAAGGCAGATGTGTGCCTGGGACTTTACGTACCCTTTTTCGGCTTTAATCTTCTTTAATCTTTGTTTGTTTTCCTGTAGTTATGGGCAGTTTTGAGGAGGGTGAACGCACCCAGTCAGTCTCTCAGGGAGAGGGCGCCGTTATCCCAGCGCCACGCATTCGCAGCTTCCCCCAGCCACAAGTCACCTGGTTCAGAGATGGGCGCAAGATTCCACCCAGCAGTCGCATGTAAGTCCTTTTTTTTCTGTGTTTGTTCCCATGGAGCCTTTTTTGTGCTTTACTTTGTATTTGTGTTTGATCCTGTGAATACTTTTCGGTGGCTAGTTTGTTCCTGGGGGTCTTTGAGTGCTTTAGTTTGAGAGCGTCTGTTCGTGCCTGTCGTTTGTCATTCATCTTGCTACATTTTGTGCAAAAGGAGAGTTAGAATTTCACCTGCAGAAGGCCCAACACCAAAGCAGTTTTGGCACGGTGTGAAATGAAATCGCCCCTTTGTTCCTCACATTTATTTAAAAGGAAAACCTAAACCAACCACTTTTATTTCAGCGTATCTGTGTCTCTGTCTCTCTTCATTGTGGTCTCAAAGTCAGAGGCTATGTCTATGTCTTTCTGAGGTCATCTATCAATGTTTGCCAGCCAGTGGCGTTTGTACGGCGCCACCCGCAAGCACTGGAGCTGCTGACAGCCTGTTGTTTTGCTTTCCCATTCTGTTCCCACCTAAAATGGAAGGGTGTAAATGGAGAGGTGGATTGAAAAATAGTTGTTCTCCAAGAAGGAAGCAGTGGCCAGTTTGTATGGGTTTGTTCCTACATGCTCCAGTCTTAGAAGAATGAACTAGGTTTGGGAAATAAGTTAAAATATTACAGCCAGCCCCCATCAGCCGAACAACTGGACAACAATGAACATATATGAATGAACAACATATTCAGGCTTGTATATTATTATAAGAGCACTCCTATAACATTGTCAGACTCACGATTATACGCAAAAGGATCAAATTGATGCAGAAGAACCAGATATATAGTCTTTTTTATTCCATGCATCCATCTTCCGTGTGAAAACCTGGCGCCTTCATTACCCACAATGCAGCTCTGCTGTTTGAAGATTCGGGTTGAGTTATGCTAGTAATGCCTGATCTGCTAGCCACTAGCAGAGATAAGGGGCGGGCTATTAAGGTTGATATGCTCACTTCTGTCTAAATCCATAAAATTAGTTCCCCTTTTAAGAATAGGCTGAATTGTCTTTAAGAATATCAAAGCTTTCCACAACATCCATATTTATATTATAGCTCCCATCAGCAAAGGTCTCTTTTATATGATTGGCTTTTTCTGATAGAGCATGTGTTCAGGGTTTTTTTCTACACATCTCTGTGTTCCTGTCTTCCTGTGTTGGAATACTTAGTGGGTGTGTACCTGCGAATGTGTGTGTGTGTGTGTGTGTGTGTGTGTTAAAAAGGCACTTATCCCCATCTCATCACATCTGCATTTCTTCGCAGTGGGAGGTGACCTTGCCCTTGGTTAGAGTGAATCTTTCTTATCAACTCCTCATCATCAGTAATCATACCCTGACCTAGAATGACAATGAGACAAGTGCCCAGACTGACTGAGATCCTGAAGGCTGTGGATGGCCACGGGTCGGCCGCTCACTTCGATTTTGTCTTGCTGTGGAAATCTGGATTACTTTTGAGAAATCATTAAGAAAAAGGTCAAACAGCAGTGACTTGCCCAGCTCACTGTGTGAATTAAGGCTCCCACAAGTTGGTATTTGAAAAGATACTGTTATGAAAGTTTGATAAACATTTTTGGTGAGAAAATTCATTCACACACTCTTTCAACTCTTTATTAGTTTGACATTTTTGTCATTCCCTTTTCCTCTCTGCTCATTGTCTCATTTATTTCTTCTGTCATTCTCTCTCTCTCTATGACTCTCGTACTCACCCCTCTCCCTCTCACTTCTTTTGTCTCCATTATCGGCCACCTACTGTGCATTCTTTGCTTCTTCTCATCCTCGCTTCCTACCCTCTAGCTCAGAGAATGCTAATTCCGTGCTCACCACCAAGGTCACTGTGTGCAAATGAGTGCTGTTGATAACAGGAGGCCTTTTTTATTAAAAATCATTTAATTGAATTTGATTCGTGCCACTAGCGTTGACTCTGCAGAGGCATCCAACTCTCACTAGCGGGGCAGACTGAGGGAGCGCCAAGGAGAGAGCTCTGCACCGAACCGCAAATATTACCTCGATGAAGGCTTTTTCCAAGGACTAGTGCTCTCCAGAGTCTGTTCCAGCCATGTGGTTTGTCTCTCGACACATTGTCACATGAGCTTCTGTGCATAATTGTTATAGTCATTGTGAGACTAGTCGTTCCATCTGCAAGATCTATGCATGTCAGATGTTCATCCTCCTCCGTGGGCCGTGTTACAATGTGGAATAGCACTGAAGGGAAGAAGAGGATTGGGAAAAGTGATGCCATGGATGGTGACCATTTTCTCTTTCATTTCCAATATTTCCTATTTTCCTACTCTCTGCTTTTTATTTCTTTTTTATTTATATCTTCCCTCATTGTCCGCTGCTCCTGCTATCCCTCCTCAGGTGTCATAACTTTAATTTGCAGGCCCTCTACGTTTTCCTCTTGCTACTTACCTCTGTGCTCTGTGCAATCCCACCTTAGCAACAGAGGACAGGGGAAAAACAGCCAGACCCAGAATAACTGTAGTCATCACCTCGCCCTAACTAACAACTAATACAATGTACGCATTCTCTATTGCGTTGAATTTACATTAACATTATAATTACTTTGTCCTGAACTGTCTGTCGAAATGCTGGGAGTTGGTCCTACGAATTGCGTCATACAGTCTTTTTTGTTTTTTTGTTTTGCATTAGAAAGTTGGCAGAAGCTTGGAAATTACTCCAGAATGGCACTTGTTAATTGCAAGAAGTTGTGGGAGGTGAACTGTGTCTTAGGCCCCGTGCACACTCAGCAAATACATCTCAGGTGATCTGACCTCAAGTAGACACCTCAAAATATACACTAGGTATTTCTGGAGCAGAAATTAGTAAAGCACTGGGATTAGGCTTTGAAAGTATTTATTCAAATCTAAATCAAGGATCAAATCCATGTATCGCATGCAAATCCTTTAAATACCAAAGGAGTTTGTTTAAGGGACAGGGAGGACAGTTACTTAGATTTTAGCAGCTTGGCTCTTGGGATAACAATGAGTATTTTTTCCTGCACATTGGTGTCCTGGTTTTGAGCCTTATCCTGGTTTTGAACATATTCGGGATGTGGCGGTTACATGGAGCATGAGAAGCCTCGTTATTCTTCTTCCTGATTTCATTATCATAACAGTCTCCAGGTTTCTGATCATGTGAGGGCACGGGCATGCCTTGATTCCTCAACATCTCAGCCCATTTCTGTACCGACAGTACAGTTGAAAATGTGCACATTTTGGATTCTTGTTGTCTGATCTCTGCTCGATTTAGCTTTTCCATGTGATCACTGCTGATGCAAAACAGGAGCAGCTAAATGCCCAGCTGAATGGTTAATCCCTTGCTCTTTGCTAGTAAAAGGGAAAAAGAGATAAATGATTTTATGAGACATATTACACTCTCACAGGCTATTGGAACATGGATACATTGGATGTATGTAAACTCATTTGCAGTGTAGTGTGAACACAGCACAGACACCAGGCCCTGGATGATTAAAGGAATCCCACAGAAACTTAGTGAATACTGCATTTTTGCTTCCCTGCTGCCAGTTTCCCTCTGGCAAGGCAACGTCTCACTGTGGCGCTGTGACTGCTCTCTCTTTACCATGTGGCCTCTGCAGCTGTTGTTCTTGGCGTAGGCAAAGAACCCTGTGCTGTCTCTCACAGTACACCCATAAACTTGCGGATGCACTTGTCTTTCTCTCTGATGGTCTTTGCTGTGCTCTTCTTTTTCACTGTCTAGGTTCAGGAAATTGTGTCTGTGTTTGACTTAGTGCTGTGTGCAGCTATGTATTGGTCTAGCTGCCCTGCAATGGATTGGTTCAGCCTGGGTCCTTGTTCCTTTGTTGTGTTGTGATGTAGAGCAGGATGCAAGTAGAAAAAGAACGTATTTAGCACTAACAGCCATTATTCTTCTCTTATTGAATGGGAATGCATTTGGCAGGGTCTTTTCCATTCAGCTCGTCTGATTTGTTGTGTTATTTTGGAGACTTAATGTGGTGTATAATCAGAGGCTCCTTCAATAAACACATTTGCCAGGAATTGTAGGGCTGCTGGCAAGAAGGTGAGTCTGCCGCTGGATATATCAGGGGAGCCTGTCCTCTCACTATTTCACCTCTGAAAACAACAACTTACTACCCACTACCTGGTTTTATCTCCCAGAAACTTTTCATTGACACTTGGGCATGGATTTATCTGCATTACACTGAAAACAACCTTGTAGAGGTGTCTCTTAAGACAGAGGAGCCTGACCTGGAGGAGTCAGTGGGAGGACATCCCTGACACACACACACAGTGCAATTCCCTTGAGTAATCTGCTGTAGCTACTGATCAATTAATGGCCCCTGCCTGTGATGTTCGGGTTCTGTCAGTCTGCTATGGATTCCCCATTAGTCACGAGGGCCAGTGAATAGCCAAGCCCTTCCTCTGTATTTTCCTATGACCCAACTGCCAAAGCATTAGTCATGAACCCAACAATCTGCAAGTAAGTGAAGGGATGTCAGGGAGAAGCAGCTCTAACAACAGAGAACAACAAACATGCACATCATGCACATTCATTCATGCAGGGATGAATGAATGCATGTATCTAGAGCTGCACTACGAACACCTTTTTTATTGATTCATTTGTTGATTATTTTCTTGATCAATCAAGAAAAATTTACCGTTTCCCAGAGCCCAAGGAGATTTCTTGTCCAAGCAACAGTCAAAAACCCAAAGATATTCAATATACCATAATACACAAACAGCCAATCTTCAGATTCAAGCAGTTGGAACCAGACGTGTGTATTCGCTTAATGGATTACTTTATTATCAAAACTGTTGATTCCTTTTCTGTGTATCAACCAAACAAGTAATTGTTTCAGCATTACATGTATCTATGAGTACTATATATCTATCAGTACTTTTTCAGTACAGACCAATATATGTGTGATTCTTTCATTTGATTTCTTATTCTAAATTAGGACATTTCTGACTGAATTAGGCAAAGGTAAATTCATCACTGGTGAGCAGCCACATTGTTGAATGAAATAAAAGATGTGTTATCAATACACATAGAAAAATATGCTACATGCTGGCTGAGCATTGCTATGGAAGCCCAGACGAGAGGTTTAGTTTAGTTTGGAATCTGTACCAAAAGTATATTCACCAATATTAAATGTTTATTCATCCATGGATGTGAAAATTAGAGGTGCAGCAACAATTGAGTTCATTATCAATTAATTTATCGATAATTTTCTTGATTCATTATTTTGTTGTTTTGTCTATAAAAAGTCTTGATTTGTGCAGTCAGAAGTCCAAAACCCCCAAATATTCTATTTACAAAGAGAAATTAGGAAAACTTTTCACACTGGAGAAGATGTAACAAGAAAATGTTTGGCATTTGTGCTCGAAAAATATTTTAAACAATGAATTGATCAATCAATTAATCGATTAATCAATTGATCTTTTCAGCTCTAGTGTAGATAAATAGTTGGATTCAGTTGGTGGATGCATCCAGGTGTACCAACCTCAGTGTTTGGTGCTGTAAACAGTTGTTACTCAGCAGATCAAGAATTTGCCTTGAGTTCATTGTTATGTCACTATTTGACCTTGTGGAGTATTTGGGACAAACTTTTTCTTCACTGAGGTTAGTTTTCTGAACACTCAACCAGCTGCGAGCAACAGGGGAGCAGAAAGTGAGCCACAAATCTGTAGTCTGTGCCCCACGGTGAGAAAACTTGTGGATGTTATCACGAGCAACACTCCCTTACCTCCTCTCATCTCTCTCACTCCTCCATCTCTCCATCCCCAGGAGCTGTGGCTTTTCATCACAGGTCTGTTGAGCAGTAGGGCATGCATCCTGCTTGCTCTCCCTCTTCTGTCTCTCTCAAGCTTTTCTTTTGCTTTCATCTATCTACTGGCTGTAATTTGACTCATACCTGAGCCTGCCACGTGAGCTGCTTGATTCCGTCAACCCCTCTCCCTCTCTTGGGGAAGGCCATCAGCCGACTGGGGCCATTTGTCTGCATGTAATGGAGGTCTGGGGCTGTGGAGCAAGGTTAGGCCCCTCACGGCCCAGTGGAGAGGGACAGCCACGACATCTGCCAAAACACTCCAGAGCGTGTGTTTGTGTGTTAGAACAGGCACAGCTCTGTCACACTGTGTCAGTATTGAATTAACATGATAAGATATGCATACAGACTGACAAAGTCAGAGGCTGAACTAGATACAAAGATATGCTTTTAAGCTAGTTGTTGAAAATACAGTCCAGGGACGATGTTCTTAATTAAAGAGAGAAACCCTGGATCATTGTTTATTTAATTTCCCTGTAATGTAAGTTATTAGTAATAATGAAAATTACAGAAGGGAAGCAGCAAGTGGCAAATGAAACATTTAAACTTCCATCTCTCTGTTGTAATCAAACATAAATCCTCCTCATTATTATTGATTAAAGTGCTACAGAATCATTATAAGACTGGCAGTCACTGAAAAGCCACCCTTGACGCGAAACATAAATAAATTGATGCACAAGAAAGTAATTGCATAATGAGACTAATACTGCTTGGGTTGCACATAAAGCTTCACATTTGGCCAAGATGTTTCTGAGCAGCTGTCCAGCCAGCCAAGCTCTCTTGTGGACTGCAGCTCTTTGTGGAGAATAATAATGGAAAAGGAAATTGGGTTGGAATAAAAAGAGAAATCATTCAAAATTGCAGGAATAAACATAAAAACCAGACAGAGAGAGGGGCATGTTCACACATATCTGATTTGTCCAAATTTCTCAGCTCTGTGGCTTGATAAATCCCTGCACCGTGCCGGATACATGGTAAGCCATCGTTACAAGCAAGCCTCAGACAGCTGCTCACAAGCCGCTGAGAGACTGGGGAGTTGAAAAAGGGTGACCAAAATGCATCCAGACAGAAAATGAAAAAGAGCAACATGCTAAAACAAGATATTACTTCATGAAGCTGGTCACAAAAACAAACAATTTCATTACCTCTTACGTCATTAATTCTTATCTCCCTCTTCCTGCTCCCTTGATATTCATGTAAAGTCATTCAGGATAATTGGCTTACTTTTAATTTCTTTCTGCATCATGTGGTCTTTGATCCCTCAGGCACGGGGAGCGGTTAGATCCTCTGAACACACTGCGTTGCGACGGGAGTTTTTTGGCACCCACTGCAGCACCCCTGATTACAGGCTGAGGAGAGAGAATGCTCAGCAGGGGAGCACATTAAAATCAACTGGCCGGGGGAAGAAGTGCCTTCTGTTCTCACTAACATTGATGAAATCAGGACTTGCTGTGGGTGATGGTGAAATATAATTTAAAACTTAGTTTGGCAGGTGCTCGGACGGGTTTTTGAGTAGTGAGAGGAAAAATTGAGAAAAAAAGAGAAAGAGCTTTTAAGATCACCTCATTCAATGTAATAGGCTGTCTCCTCCAGGTCACACAAAGCTCTGCCTCCTATAACTTAGCAGCACTGCCCTTATTCATCTTCAAGAGTTTCTTAAGCGGACAGGTAAAGTTAAGCTCTGGATTGTTTCTCCATTTTCCAAAGGTCCTGGGGAGTCACCTGGGATTCATTCAGTGCTTTGGACACTTCCGTTCTGCCCACATCCCTAAAGGGATCCATAATTCATGGCTGTGCGTCCAGGATGTCACCGTTCCAGCGAGCTAGCATTAAATATTTAGCGCAGATCATAAGCTGCTGCCATTGAAGCCTGCCAGCCCCTTTAGGAAGACTGTTTTCAGTCTCAGCATGTACGTGGAATCCCAATTGAGCCCAGTGACTTGGGCTGCTTTGGGATATTTGACAATCAATCATTCTGGAGATGGATCTCATAAGTCATTATATTGAAAATGCTAACAGCAGAGGTAGCTATATACATCATGCACAGCGTATCCCTCTCTGTGCTGTGGCAGATGCTTTTTCTGCATGCCTCTCTGTAGCTACAATAAGAGTTTGAAATGTTTTTTTATGTGTATGCACACCTTTATATATCTGCAATCTGTATAAATGCTTGTGAGAATTTCTTCTTCCCCTATTTCTCCGTTTCTCATCAGCTTTCCGACTCCCTTGATAAGGCACAGCAGGTACTTAGATCCCCCACTGCTGAGTTGAAGGTCAGGGTGGAGGAACAAGTGGATGGAGAAGTAGAGTGGAGGCAGAGCGAAAAATTAGGTCATCAGCTGTGAAACAGGAACATGGCAGAAATGTAAAGACAGGAGTTGTTTTTACACTCATTGTCAACAAGCAGTGAGAATTACAGTATTTTTTTTGTTGGTAATTGATTACCAAGATAGCTGTTTTTCCAGAGTTAACGCTGTCAATAGCTCTGGGAACTTTAAAGAAAACATCAAAGAGAGAATCAAACAGAAATGTCACAGAGTACATCGGGTGTGTCGGAGCCACAACCATTTGAATGATATTGATTTGTTTTTTTGACAGTAGTATTTTTCTGAAAGACAAAGCTTCCCGATTTCGCCTGTGGCTGAAATTCTGTTTTGCTTCCGGATATGAGAGATTTGTTCTTTAGTGTGTGACCGTGCCTGTGTCTTCAGGTGTGTCACAAATGTTAAGAAATGTGGATATTTTTTTTGTTTCTGAATAAACGTGTTTGTTCCTGATTATGGTTTAGTGGTTGTGTGGGGGGGGGGGGGGGGGGGGGGGGGGGG
>JAVQJL010045555.1:0-19785 GCA_036024295.1 Nannoperca obscura | reverse complement strand
AATTTAAGTATTTTTTTTTTCATGGTGATTTTTATATTTTCCCCCCCCGCCCCCATTTTTTAAATTTATTTGATCTTTTTTATATGAAGTACATTGTTTCACATTGTGAGACACTCCTTGTTGCTTACAGTACATGCAACAGCATAAATAAAAACAAAATGTGAAATGAAATCAATAGTATGTGACACATTGATAACATGACTAGAAAGAATATACATGCATGATAATACTGAACACTATCGGGCTTATCAATCAGTGTGATATAAGACAAAAAAGATCAGAAACTGGTGCTTTACTCTCGTTTCTGTTCATCCTGTTGAGCATAAACTCAGACGACGCCGTTGTTTTAAGGAGGTATTGTCCTAGCAGCCGGCGTGATGCCTGCCATGAGTAGACTACAAGGATTTGAAGTCCAATCCAATATAATCAGAGTTCTTTTTTCAGGCTCATTCAGGGCCACAGAAGATTTGATACTGTTTTCACAGGTTGAGTAGTGCAACCATGACAAACTGATCTGATGTGTAAAATCAGTCGATTTTTTTTAATGCCCATGCAACATTAAAACCCGCTATTAAATTTGCTGCAGTCAGAAGCTACTACTGTCTGATCTACTTTGCTTTCATAGCCTTTTCCTCTTTCAAAAAGCAGTTGTTTCTGAACTTTATCAACTTTGTCACTCACCAGTAGAAACAGGGAGACAGTGATAGGCACACAAACAGTGTAAAAGAAGATCAATGGACCTTGTTTCCTAAGATGGTCTCTCAGCAGAGATCTTAACAGAAAATTGTGACTTTTTCTTTCTGGGTGAAACGTCATTCTCACTCACTCTCAGCACCATTTTTCATTGTTGCATCTTGAAATGTATTTCTCTAAGCAGCAACTACTTTTGTAGTTGTTTAAAGTGGATTTTTAATTCTTTTTTTTAAGTACTAATTAGTTCTTTGCTTTGTTAGTTTCTCTCCTCTTTTGACAGTCAGTTTTAGATAGAGAGATGTAATTATCAAAGGCCATATTGATTTTATTAAAGCCACTGTCAGCTGTAACTTATTTGTCACTGTTGTGAATTCCAGTCAGTGAAGCATTTTCCATCTTTTATTAGACATTAACATCTTCCTTTGAGTGTATCCAGAACACTCCGTGCCCGTCCCAATGAGCATGTGTCTGGATGAGTAAGTTGTTTTCTCCGTCCTCCCTGCAGGCCTTCCAGAAGCTACAGGACTACACCCTCCTGCCTACAGCCTGCAGCGAGGCCTCCAAGCTGGGAGCGTCTCTGTCCTCGCTCTGCCTCCTCATCAACAGAAAGCACACGTATTTCTGAACACACGTCCGTACGTTGCTCGTGGTGAAGGATTGAAATTCTGGTCTATTTATTGCAAGGGGAAATCACTGCATCTGTATGAGAATATGATCCAACTGTAACATCTGCTAACACTTTGGTTGTTGCCCCACCCGCTGATCCAACAGTGCAGCCTGCTTGTTTCTTCACAAAACTGTCCTTAACCACTACGTTCAGCTGTAGCTTCACACTGTTAACTTGTGACCACTTTCTGCAGCCAACTCACTTTTTTACTGAGATTTAAAAACTGGATAAATTATGGGAACTTCTAATGGATTACCAAGTTACAAATTGACGCTTATACAGTCATTAAGCTTTAATACCTTCTCAGGCCTGTTATTTAAATGTATTCAGTTTTTAAGACTTGCAGAGATTGTGGTACCCAAATTCATGTGTGCAGATGTGTGACAGTGTTTAATCCTTGTGGTTGGTACGCGTTTGAATGTTCAACCATTTTCACTGACCATTTCAATTGTAGCTGCTAAGAATAGAAATGCAGATTTTTAAAAATGTTTTAACTTTGTCTATGAATTTGTAGCATGTGTAGTGATGCCAATAAAATTCAACTGACAACTGAAGTCTGTCCTGCTCGTGTGATTTGTGCCTGTTCACTGTCGAAAGAATCCAAACAATTGTGTATTTCTTCAAATTTATTTGTTGTTAGAAAGCAAACATGTTTAACGGTTGGACTTGGCAACTCTCTCCAACTCGTCCTTCTTCTTGATGGCGTAGGAGTTAGATGAACCCTGCAAGGAAGAGAAATTTAATTTTATAATAAACCTCACTGCTACCAAGGGCAGCTGCATCAGGAAGGTGCAGGAACAGTTATCTGTGCTACTTTGAACTTACCTTAGCTGCGTTGATCAGCTCGTCAGCCAGGCACTCTGCGATGGTCTTGATGTTCCTGAAGGCAGCTTCTCTTGCTCCAGTGCACAGCAGCCAGATGGCCTATGACACGAGAGGAGGACATGAGCAGGTGAGGCAGGCCGACCAATTAACTTTGGTGGAATAAACGCCAGCCAACAGCTGTAAAAATGTAAACTATTCGTTGTAATGTATCTGAGTTGGTGATTGACTGGGCCACAACAGACTACAGCCAATGAATAAGCAAAGACATTTCCTCTGCGAGCACTCTAGCACACCAGGAAAATGGGAAGTATCCAGGCGTGACTCTAGCCTCGCTTAATGCATCAAATAGTTATTTCACCTCAAGAACATTTTTCAGTAAAAAAATATTGAAAGATTTAATGGTGGAAAAACTAATTTCTACACAAAGCTGTTTACAGAAATTGTTGTTTTTTTTGGTTTGTTTTCCCTCCCACTTATAATGGACAATTTACAGCTAATTTGAAGATAATGAGTTGTTTTATCTGCTTTACGGGTTTGTACGCCTTCGAGTAAAATCTAAGCACATTCAAGGCAGCTAATCAAAAAATGTCCAGACTCTCGAAGCATTATCACATTTAAGTTGTTACTGTGAATGCCAGACGACAATATGACGGGATGGTTTCATTTCAAATATTAAGTGATTGTATGAGTGACTGTATATGAAACACCAGATTATGTTAGAGTATATTTGAATTCAAGCATTTTACAAACTCAAGACTTTGTATGAACCCTAAATGTTGTAATATTTCCTCGAGCCTTTGAGAAAGACGGAATGGTGTGGTTACCTGGTTGACTCTGCGGAGGGGCGACACGTCCACAGCCTGCCTCCTGACGGTACCGGCGCGACCGATACGGGTGGAGTCCTCACGGGGTCCACTGTTGATGATGGCGTTCACCAAGACCTGCAGGGGATTCTGGGAACAAAATGTAAAAAACTGTAAGAAATTTAAATCATTACATGCTGGCAATCTGCTCTATGTTGTGCAATATATCTGGGCTCTACTGTATTTTGGGTCTTTAAAAAGGACAAAGGATCTGTGGGGATTTAAGCAGAAGACTTAATCCAGGATCACATTTCATCCTTTGCTGTAGTTTATGGTTTGATTGGTGCCTTTAAAATCATGCTGCACATTCGGGGCAGTATCACAAGTCACACTAAAGAAGATTCGACAACTGTTGTGCAAGTGCGTGGCACACACCTCTCCGGTCAGCAGGTGGATGATCTCGAAGGCGTGCTTCACGATGCGCACGGTCATCAGCTTCTTGCCGTTGTTGCGGCCGTGCATCATCATGGAGTTGGTCAGACGCTCCACGATGGGGCACTGGGCCTTACGGAAACGCTTGGCGGCATAACGTCCTCCAGAGTGTGGCAGGTACTTGGCGTACTTCTCTTTCACAGCAATGTAATCCTTAAAAAAAAGCACACGGGGCGAGTTGAGCGTCGTAGTTCATACAGGTTTGAACACTGCAGTGTTGCTGTGCAGTATGTATGATGCTATAGTGTGTCTGAGTTGGTGATTGACTGGGCCACAACAGACTGCAGCCAATGAATAAGCAAAGACATTTTCCTCTGCGAGCACTCTAGCACACCAGGAAAATGGGAAGTATCCAGGCGTGACTCTAGCCTCGCTTTACACTGAACAAGAGCTTCTTGATTAAACAATTCACACTCTTTTCCAGCTTACCTGCAGGGAGATGTCATTGATCTGGACATCATCGGTGCTCCACTTGCCAAAGAGCTTGATCTCTGGGGTCTCAGCCACGGCTGGGGCAGTCTCCCACTCAGTCACTGAGGATTTTTATTAAAAAGCAGGTGGTCAATTCCAGCGGAAAACAAACACACTTAAGTCTTGTGTGCAGCCCCCAAACATTTAAAAATGATTAAAGATAGGGCTGGGCAATGTAAAACTATATTCTTTATGTTACACCAGGTGGTCTAATGTTAATGTATGAGGCACAAACTGGTTAGTTTTCGGGTTGATATTGATGACATAAAGCAAACTGGATCCGTCCACGTCACCAGGAATTACCACATTTAATCAGTTCTGGTTACATTTATAAAATAAAAAAAACGTAACAATGCTGTTGATCATCTTACAACATCGGCAATATGCTAAGTCGCATTAATCCCATTTAACACTTCCACTGACTGAGATCCATATATTGGCTACATCGCCAAACTCTACCCGTATACGCCATGATGCAGACAATACCTACATGTTCCTGGCACATTACTTTAATATAACCAACAGTTAGATGTAAGGTCAGATGATAAAGCTACACTTCCACAGCAGGCCCGAGCTGAAGCCTGCTCCTCCAAAGTTAACGTAACGTTAGCTAACTTAGCGATGTCAACTGACAAGCTAGCGAACGTCTGCTAATAGCCACATCTTACATTAATAAAAACAGCGGTGGGATTCTCTACTGTGGGAAAACGTTGCAATACTAAGGTAAAGACCACAACATTTGGTGAAAGGGAGTTGTGAGCGTGAGATCTATCGAGGTGGCTAATCAACATGCCGCATCCACATGTGCTAACAAGCTAGCCACATGCTAGCGCTCAACACCGTTGTGTTCGTAGGGCACCGCTTAATGCAAATAAAACATCATTACGGCAAAGCGGGTGTATTTTCCTCTTATTTCTCGAACAACGGGAGTCAGTACTGCTTCTATTTATCCGAGAAAAAGCTTTATCAAGATATATGAAGAGAGGAAAATATGAATTTTTCACTCACTTGTGTCTGCCGCTCTGTACCACACTTCTCTGAGACGGAAAAGGGCCTTTTCGAGGCGCCGCGTCCTGATATCCGGTGAATTGGTTGGATCCTTCCGGTGCGCAAGGAATGTAGGGAATTGTAGTAAAATAAAAAAGCTCTCGCACTTTGGGACTGAAATTGGCTGTCATTTTTTAAATAAAGGTTTCTAAGTGTAGTGATATTGAACAAGCGATGTAGAACTTTATATATTTATATTATTTATTTATTTACTAGGCTCACCTTTTCATTTATTCATTAATCAAAATCTGATTTTGAAAGAGGGTACCCACCATAAATGTAACACCTATTCATGACAAATATGATAAGTAGATGATATTCGAGTTTTTATCAAGCAGAAAAGGACTGATTTCTTGTAAGATATTAATGTGTATTATAAGTTAGATACAGTGTGTACCGCTATTTTACAGTTGGAAAACAAACTTGTTAAAAACTCACACTAGCAGGCAAATGAGTGCAAATCTCAAACAGTAAACTGCACAGTGATTTAAATTTGAATCAGTGACAAATAAAGATTACATATGTATACGTTGAAAAAAGAAAAGTAAAGACTCAATTAAATCAGTACAAATACAGTATTTTTAAAGAAGAAAATGTGGCATTAAAAGGATCAAGTAGTAAGTAAATATTTTTTTAAAAGTAGTAATTTCCGGTTAGATGTTTAATTACTTTAAAGTTATTGTTTGTTACATTTTTTGAGTTGGTATTGAGTTTCCTGAACTGACTGGAAAAGGACGTTAAATAATAAATGAAGACAAAAAGATGCGTTCAAAACTGTCTTTAATCGAGGAGTAACAATATTTGACACGTTTTCATTTGAAGACCAAGTACTGTAGAAATTGTAGGACAGTGTCAAAATAGTCATTTCTGTTTGAGTTTTAAAAAAGTGTCCAAATCTACATTTACTCTTCATTACTGTTCAAGCTAGAAAACTGAACAGACAGGACAACCATCAAATCCATATTTTATGCACTTAATTTGTACAAGCATACATAAAACAACAACATTAAAATAATACTGCAAATCTAACAACTTCAAAACTGTTCAAATCGTCCCATCTTTATTATTTCCCTTTGCTTTATCCAGTTAAATATTGTGCAATGCATACTTTATTCATTAAAATAGTAATTCACTTCTTGTTTTATCACAATATATATAGTATTTCCATTCTTCGTCTTTTGAGTAACATCTGTGAGTACAACAGGCAGAAATAAACATCCATAAAAATGCAAACAGTAACAGAAATGAATCCCTTTTCAGACAGAGACAGACAAAATAGAAGGTTGCTCAAACGCCTGAGATATCTAAATGTGATGGGAGGTAAAGACTGCCACGTACAATAGTCTGGTGGATAATTACACACTAATATAGCACTGCCACTCTCCGGACACTCCCTTTCACCAAATGTTGCAAATGTCTCTACCCTTCCCCGTCATTATTAAAGGCAGTGTGTCATAGCACTTCGGTATGGGACATGAAACACTGAGGCATGAGGGGAAACTTTAAGGCTCAACATACTAAAGCGCCAAAGCACTGCATGGTAATGATATTAAACATGATACTCATGATCATATGTTCACACTATAAAAAACAAAAAAAAACACGATCCCACCAGGGTTAAAAATGGAAAGATAAAAATATATAAATTACTGCTTCGTAAGATGAGCGGCGCAGTGAGTCTGTACATGTAGACAAGATGACAGAACGTCGCTCAGGCACTGTTGTGTTGTGTTTTGTTTTGATGTATGTGTGACCAAACACACACACAAACACACACACACACACACACACACACACGCACACACGCACACACACACACACACACACACACAGATATATACTGTATGTATGTGGGATTTGTATTAAGTCATGAACTTAACGTCTTGAGACAAATTAAAGGGGCATTCCACCATTTTTTGAACATGAAACGCAGTCATGAGGGACGAGTAAAGAAATTGAAATGCAATACTAAATTGCTGGAGTGCTCCTTTAATGTCTGCCTTGCTTCACTGTTACAGACTGTGTTAACAAAATAGTAGTTAAACTTTTGCCAATGTTACCAAAGCATATATTTGTTGCTTCTTACAGTTTGTGCCTTGTACTTATTTTCTGAGAAAATACCTTCAGATTTATCTGACAGCAGCAACACGGTTTAAAATAAATAATTTAAGGTTTTACATTTTGACTTATACGCTTTCTCACTTTCTTGCAGAGAGTTAGAAAGGAAAAAAATGTCTGTATGATAATTATGAACCTCAGTCAGCAGCCAGTTAGCTTAGCGTAAAACACAGAACATGTAACGTGTGAGTTAGTGAACTTTCAAGGTGCTGGTAGGTGGATTAAGTTAGCTTTGGACAGAGCAAGGCTACCCGTTTCTTTAGTTTTATGCTAAGTTAAGCTAACAATCTGCTGACTGTAGCTTCACATACCCCGTACAGACACCACAGTAGTTTCAATCTTCTTATCTAACTCTCCAAAAGAAAGCAAATAAGCACAAAATGTCAAACTATTCCTTTTAAAAAACATCTACAGAAGCACAAAACAAACACAGGCAACACTGTTCAGTTGCCAAGTGATTTCTAAGAACTGTAATCCAAAAAATGATTAAATCCTTAAGAGTACACTCACAAATGTTCGCGAGGATACTTTACAGTGGTTGTAGAGGCAGAGTTTCATACATGGTGGAGGAGCTTAAAAAGCTGCAAGGTGTGCATCTGTGTGTGCGTGTGCTGTCAAAGAGTTTTGTTCTACACGAGCCACTTCTCCATGCACATGTGGAACACAGTCTCATTCGAGTGCCAAAACACGTGTTCGACGCCGGGAACCGAACAGACGATCAGATCTCCGCGAGCAGCCAGCGTCTTCAGACCGAAAACATCTTTTAAATACAGCTGAAACAGGAAAAGAAGAATACGATTTAGGGCATGTCCTTCTAAATTCACAGTTTTTACATTTTGAAACTGGTAATATTATCCCAAAGCAATACATAACTGAGGAATGATGCGCTACACTTATTTGATGCTTTAAAGGATGCACTTTTCAGTATAATGCACTTCATTTCTGATGATTTCATCCATTTTATAAAAAACAGAGTAGTTTTTGTGGCAGTTAACCTTTTTGTTGTGGCAGATTTTATTTGTCAAAGGTGGACAGAAGATAAAGGTATTTGTTTTCAATGTAACATTATTTGTAGGACGTTCTGTGCTTGTCTGATAAATCCACAGCAAATGTGTGTGCATGACACAATAACTAACTAACTATAGATGAAAATAATCCAAAATAATATTAAAAATATATTTGTAATGAGCACAAGAGACATTGAAATAAACTTAAAACCGTGTGGTGTATGTGTCTGTTGTGTGATTTTCACTCACGTCTTGGTGCTGCATCTCAACCACGGTCTCGTTGTCGTCATAGAATCCAAACATACTAAAAATCATGAGAGAGTGAGACAGAGGGATTTAATGTGTGAGCATCACATGAGAGTCATCTGATCCTTCACAGCCTAAAAAAGAAAACCTTGCAAAGCCGAGTAATAGAGAGTGTTAAATGACACTTGAAACAAACAGATTTTTGTAAAAGACACATTAAAGCAGTAAAACATAAATATAAAAAGAAGAAAACTGTTGCAACCTTGTAGTTCGAGTGTACGAATCAAAGTAAACTGGAAAAAAAGTGTTTGGGCTTTCATCAGGGGTTCAGAAGTGCATGAATAATATTCAATGAAATCAGCCGTACCTGTATATAGTAGAAACGTATTCATGCATTTGACTGCATGAGGCGTCACCCCGACTTTCAATTTCAATTCAATTCAATTTTATTTATATAGCGCCATATCATAACAAAGTTATCTCAGGGCACTCTATCGCATGGAGCCGGTCGAGACCAACTTCCACACACAAAGACCCAACGTTCCCACCATGAGCAGCACTAGGCCACAATGGCAAGGAAAAACTCCCTTTTAACAGGTAGAAACCTCGAGCAGAACCAGGCTCTAGGTGGGCATCATCTGCCTTTGCACTATCAAAGTGCAAAAATGTCAAAATATGACTCCTGTCCTGACTACCGCATGTAAACGTTTTGTCTTTAGTAAAGACTGTTAGATGAAATCCCACATCAGATAAAAACACCACAAGCACGTAAATATCTTTGAGAAACTGAACAAGACGGGGGGTCGAACTCACCTCGACTGCCAGGGAGTGATGACTCCATCGTCTGGTCCTCCGATTAACACCAGCTTTTTGATTTTGAGGAAGTTCTTCTTCCACTCTGAGATTGAGACATAAAAAATACTGAATATACACTCAGTGGCCACTTTAATAGGTACATTACGTGTGTATATATATATATATATATAAATAGCCTCTTTGCAATACTATCTTTCAATACATGACTAAATAAAAACTAAATGCATATTGCATTTTACTGTTCCTATTTTTCAGAACTCCCACTTCCTAGGGAGCAGTTGATAGCGTTGATTTATGAATCATTAATTATCATTATTATTAGGCAGAACAACCGTCTCCTACTTATTGATATTTCTTTTTAGGAGTCACGAGGTCAAATTTGGCCACGATTGTGTCATAAAGATATACGCCCACCCGCTGATAGTTACATTCATTCAACTTATGGATGAGTTTTACCCACAAGGAATGTGCTGACCTGTTGAATTTGGATTGTGTCTCTCGCTGTTGAGCAGGGCCAAATAATCACTGCTGTTCACATATATGTCTCTGTGGTGGGGGTCTGGAGGAGAAGGAGGAGAGAAGACAAACAACTAGCATGTCAAAACATGAAGCTTTATGAAGCTTCTTGGTAGTTAAGCAATCCAAGACACACCCTTTGTTATACAAAATCTCTTTGACTCGGACATAATCTTTAAGAAAACACCACTGAATTTTCAGGCTTGACAAGCTCGGGAATATAATTAAATCTCTTGGCTTCATAAACTCACACCATCATCTTAAAGATATTCTTGGAGTCTCACCATTCCAGTAGTTGCAGATGGATATCCTCTGACCTATTGCAGTGTAGCAGAGGTGGTAGAGGTTGGACTTCACAAACTGTGGGAAGAGGTACTTCAAGTAGTCCGTGTCTGAGAGAAAACAGGACGAAGAACAAGCTTGAGAGGTCGTCCATAACATGTTAAATCTACATTAGCTGAGTTTTTTGGCCACTTGGGGACAGCAGAAACAAGTTATGAACACAGTGTTGACACGTCACCTTTTGATATGTTGAACTTGTTAGCAAACAGTAGATCCAGCAGACATGGAGCAACATTGTCACTCATTTGGAGTCATGTTTGTGTCCAATAGATGAATTTAAGTCCAACATTTACTTTCTTTTAGCTCTGTTTTTGGTCTCTTCCTACTCCTGAGGACAATATCTGGTTTTACAAGCCACCAGATTTCACTGCGCTGCTGAGTTTGAGGTCCTGAAGCTTCTACTCTTTACCCAAAGCTTCACTGGGCTTCATCTGCCCATCACTAGTTTGTAGAGCATTGACACTGTACTATGTGAGTGAACCAAAAGTGCAAAGATGCAGCCGGACAGCTAAACAACGAGCTGCAGCTCGAGGAGAGCTGCAGATTCAGGTGATAATTGTCTGTAGGTTCATCACTACTAGCGATCTGTGTCACATTGTCACATTGTTTTCACATGGCCATTTGATACACTTTTATTATATAACTATCTGATTATAGCTGCTTTAAACATAATCACACGTTTGAGGTTGAACCCACCTCCATACTGCCCGGCCTGAGGCGCGGACAGAGAGATGAAAGACTGGACGTTGTGGTCAGACAGTGTGGAGAGGATTCCTCTGCAAACCAGCCCACCTGTGACAATGTCAACAAGAAACACCTGCTTATTTCTCTTGGAGATGGGTGAGTAACTAGAGTTCCCAGCTTCGCCACATATGAGATTATTATATCATATTAATAAGTCTCCCGGACTAACACAGACAGACGATCACTTGCTGTGTTTGTGTTGCTGTTTGAAGTTGGAAAATCAGGAAAAAATATAACTTAATGATGCCTTAAGTAGGAGAACTAATATCCTAACCCACACCGATGCAAGCAGTTATCATATTCAGGGCTTCAATCTGTTTATTTTCTCAACCAAACTTAATTGTTTGGTCAATAAAATATCAGGAAGTAGTGAAAAGTGCCTGTTTCAACCTCTGTAAGCCAAAGTTGAAGTCTTCAAATATCTTGTTTTGTTTGACCAACATTCACAAACACACAAGACAAAGAAAAGAATAAAATCCTCACAATTCAGAAGCTGAAATGAGGAAAAATGGGGCATTTTTGCTTGAAAAATTTGCTTATGATTTCTTGATTACCAAAATAGTAGCCGAACAATTGTCCTTTGATCAACTAATCGACTTGTTGTTTCAGCTCTAATTATATTAATCACATTAGTGCTCTTGAAAATAGTGTGACCTTTAATCTATAAAAACATTTAAAAAATGATAAGAAAATAATTTGATATCTTAAGTTCCTCACAGAAATACTTCAGTCAGTCATTCACATGTATGTTGGGCAAAGAACATCTCGTTGGTAAACATATCTGTTCCCCTGGTTTCTACTAACTGGAACACTTAGTGGTTTGAATTACAAGCTGCTGGCCCGGGAATTTCCAACTCCTGAATAAAACATCAAACATGTGCGTGTTTTAAAGCCCCATCTTTTAAATATAGGTCTGGAATATGTACAGTTTACAGAGTAGAGTGTCACTCTGAGGTCAGTTTGACATTGCAACTAAAGACGCATACCCGGACCTTTTCATAATCTTAAACAAATACCGCATTTATGTCTCTACTTTGTACAAATGCACTCACAGACCTTGGGAGTAGCAGATAAAGTGGACCCCGTCTGCTGCGTTTTGCATTATTGGGTAAATAGCTGCCTTGAATCCCTCCACCTGCTTCCACATGGGCTGCAGGCTGGCACTTCTGTCGAACAAGTCGATGACGGTCACATTTGTTCCAGGATGAGACTGCAAGAGGGAGAAGAAGACGAGTTCACTTCATAAGCAGGGTGTGCCGGGCGTGTCGAAATAATTCGGTCTAAAAAACAGACTAAATAATTCCTCATATTGCATGAAGCGTTAAACAGCTACAAGAAACAACACGCCAACTTCGGCAATAAAGCATTGTGTTACCAAAGGTCCATGGGGATGTTTGGATACTAATTGATCAGGATGTGCTTTAAATATTCATAATCATCAGGCTGTTTGGGAAGAAGGCAGAAGCACAGACTACCTGAAGCAGAGAGAGCGTGGTCTGAATATCCGCTTTGAATTTATTCTTTTCCTCTAGAACTATATGTGGTCTGGTTTCAGTTTTAAGCTTTCTAATAAAACAGAGGTGAAAAAGAGGAACTTAATCTTAGTTTAACCTCATCAGAGTCCACTTCCCTTTCTCAACATCACATCTACAACTCAGGTTACTCAGATGAACTCAATTCATGTCTGTTTCAAAGGGTGCGTGAGGGGTTTGGAGGATTCAAGAAGAAAAGCAGCAAAGGACACATTTCTATGTACATTTTGAACTCTTCATTGTCGCTGCAAATTCTGACATCTTAACTGAATAATCAATCTCTCACTCAATTCCCAGATTAAATGTAACAAAACGTCCAGATTGGCTCAAGATAGTTTGGAAATTTCCATATACAAATTGTGGAGAAGATAATAGAATATTGCAGTACAAGCTACATGTTATATTAAATAAAAATAACACGTTTACAACTCTTTAATAATACTTTGAAGTGCATGAACCCACATTAGAGTCCTGATCACTCAATGTCCTGTGGTGTTGCTGCAGGAATAACGCACAGAAGTAATTTCATTTCTATTACAAGACACCGTTCTGACTCTACCATTACGATAAATGCTGAGTACTGTGGCACAGTACATGTTGCATAGTGGAAGTCCACGTTAAGCTGATAACATGTGGCTATGCAAGCTGCAGGGCCTGTAATGTGTACTGTATAAGGTCGAGACCCTATAAAACAAAATGCATACCCTGAACATCTAAATAACAACCACACGGAACCAGACCCTCTTTATTCCGACCACTCACTCACCTCGTTAATGAACCGCTGCATGTTGATGAAATCCCCTGAGCTGTCGAACAAACCGTGCACTATGATCACTGGCTTGTACCCGGCCACTGCAGCCCAGAGACACGCACCGAGTAGCGGATACAGCAGCCCGGCCGCCCCGCTGCTCCACCTCCTCCTTCTGGAGCCTGGCACTACAGAATGGGAGCCCTTCATTGTAACTTATATATATATATAAAAAGCAAATGAATAAATAAAAACCCTTACAGGTTTTCTAAATAAGAGAGACAGCTCGTAAAATAACATTAAAACATTAAATCGTGATGTTTGGCTAATGTGCTGTCTTCTTCGTCTCCATTTCTTTTTCCAAGTTGTGGAACAGAAGAGCTGGAGTCCGCTCGTCACTGTCCCTTAAATAATCTTATTTAACACACAAACGGCGTGTTTATTGTTTTGTAACACTTCCACGAAAAAACAGAGCACGTCTGCTGAGCTTTGCTTTGGTTTCTTTTGTTTGTTCCGGTTTTAAATTAAAATTGATGTGACCGCTGCTGCCGTAATTTCCGGTTTCAGTTCGTCCAATCAGCAGCACGGACACTCAAAGTCCTCTCCGTTATTGTACGGTAATAAGTTCTTACGTACGTTATATACACCGTGTAACAATAACGTAACAACGGAAAATGATTACTGTCATTATTCGGATGTTCCTTCTTTTTTTTTTTTTTATCCAAACACCTATTATTCATAGCATAGTGGTTTTCTGCAAAACAAACACATTTCTGAGGTGTTTGTACTACACTTTTCCAAGTCAGTGTCACACTCTCTCTCTCTCACACACACACACACACACACTTAAACATCATCATCATCATGTGATAACAGGCTTTATTAACCAGTCCTGGAAGTTGAGAGCAGAACATGCCTCGGGGGAGGGGAGGGGTGCTGGTGGGGGTGGGGGTGGGGGTGGGGGAAAAAGCCTCTCCACAATCTCAAAATACACAAATGCACTGTCACCATTCCTAACCAGCTGTCCATTTCAAACACACTCGCTAACCTACACAATCGATGGCAGTGCAACATGAAACATGTTCAGAGGCTGCTGGTCATCTCAACATTCGTGAAAGGAGTGCAGTCAGTTTAAACACGTGTTTTTGGCTTGTTCTGATTACTGACGGAGTGTCACACTGGCTTTAACTTTGTTTTGCTTTCACCCAGATACATTGTAGGGTTAGATGCTTCCATGTGCGTCTGTTGTAGCAACCATAATGCTTGCTTGCTTGCTCAGGTCTTGCTAGAAAAGGAAAGTGATTTATTGCTTCATTGAAAGCACCTCAGACATTATGTTCAGTCTTGAATACTTTGTGCGCAGGAAAACACCCATGTCAAAAACAAGCCTCATCAAGACTCCTACAAAATGTTGCTTTAAGAAAATAAAGCAGTTTTTTTTTTGTCCCGATGTAGAAGAGTGGGTTTATGTTGTTGGACGGGAGCCGCTCTACGCAGCAGGCTGCAGAAGCTCCTGCAGCTGACACAAGGTGTCCTTCAGGGTGAGCGCTAGCGTCTCCGCATGCGTCTCCTCGCAGCAGTTGAAGGCGGTGATGGAGAAGTGGACGTGGTCGGCCTGGGGGTTGTAGCAAATGGCGTAACCGTCTGGGACGAGGGGCCCGAAACACATCACGCTGTCTGTGTTCGCAGGCACCTGAAGGAGCAGGAGAGAGGACAAGGCGAGAGAATGCATCAAAAGTGGAAACGTTAGCATCTGCATTACATTTGTACAGGTCTAAGATTTGAACACCAATATTTAGTAAAAGACAAAACAGCTTAAACTATTAATCAATTATTTGATTAGTAGATGGGCAGAGAATCACAATTTGGATAATTGACTGAAACCATTTAAGTCATATTTCAAGGAAGAATACAAATGATTTGCTAGTTTCTGCCCTTCCAGTGTGAAGATTTCCTGCTGTTCATTATCTTATATAATAAAAGGTCAAATATCTGTAGGCTTAGAATTGAAGCTCAGACAAAGCAAGCTTTTGAAGACGTCGCTTTGGGCTCTGGGAACTTGTGATGTGCATTGGCGTGACATGTCATTTCATAGACCAGGCAAATAACTGATTCCTTGATAAAGTATTCACCACAGTAAAGTGTAAAGAAAGTGATCGTATTCTCTCCTCATAGATTTCACTCCTCCCCCTAAGGTAATGCTATTAAATACCACATAACATTCAAATCTATTAGATAAAAAAAACATGAAAGCAGCACCTATTTGGGCGTCCTTGATATAAAAGCACTTGACGCTTCCTGTCCTTATTACTCTTTACCACAATGGAAGTGTGGTTCACTGCACTGTATGTAAATTACACATCTAGGCTGATTACAGTGGGGAAAAGATGAAGTAAAGGAAAAGTGTCGACTTTGATCAAGCAGGAAGATTCCAGAGTCAATCACCAGATTAAGAAGAACTCACACTGTAGACGGCAGCTAGCTAAATCGCAAAGGGTCAGTAACACTAAATACGACTAGGGAAATTAAAATAAAACCATAAAAACCACATGAGCTTCTGCTGACACAAACATAGTTAAAGCTAAAACCAGCCGGTTTACAGCAGGATCTGACAAACAAATAGAAGATAAGCAGCTTGACTGCTTGAAACTTCCAAATTGCCACTTGTTGGCAGTAAATGTATGTATCACATTAATGTATCACATTAAGAGAACACATTATCCACAACTGGAAAACTGCTGATAGAAAATTCCCTCATATATTTACAGCATCATAAAAATAAAGTCCCACTTCCTGTTGTGCTAAAAGAAGGGTCAGTACCTTCTGTAAAACACATCTCTGGCCAACAAATACAAACTTCAACACACAGAAACACACCTGCCCTGTTCGGAGCTTCCAGTGCGTTGCCAGGCCGTAAGCCGTATCCATGAAGATTTTAGGAATGGTCAGTCCCTCCGTGATGGCCTGCAGCTTGAGTCCCAGCAGGTGGCTGTCAATGCCGTGTCCATTAAGAACCTGAAGAGAGCAGGGGAGGGGGGAAAAAGCGAGAAGATAAGTGTTTATAAGTTAATAACATATGAAAGCTGTTGAAAGTTCACTGTGTAAAGCGTCCTTGGGTCTCCTGAAAGGCGCTTTACAAATGCAAGCTATTATTATTAATACAACTTGTCATTTACCTGATTAGTCAGAGCTGCATAAGCATCAACAGCTTCTCTGAACAGCTGTAGCTTTGCTTCCCGCTGCAACAAAAACACAAAAACACACTGATGTCTTCTCGCTATTCAGTCACCTGAAACCAAACGAGCTAAAATGAACCCTGTGTCTTGCAAACAGTGGAACAATTCGCAGATTTTTCTCACCGATACAGACGGATTATCAAATGCAAGGATGAACTTGAGCGTCTGATTTGTGGGCGAGCGGATATATTCTGTCCTTCCTCCCCGAAACATCCGCTGAGAGGCAATATCACAAGCAGCACAGACCTCATGGTGAACTCTGAAGACAAAAAAGGGAGTGAAAACGCAAACACTGATAATTTCAATCTTTAGTCTTATTTTGTTCATGTACGTTCCAGTACAAACCACAGAAAATACATAAAGCAATTATATCAGGGGGTTTCAAAGTGTACATTCAAAAAATGATATTGTTTTTATTATTTATTGATCATTTTTATCACTCCTATTATTTCTGTGTCCTAGTTCTTTTGGGGGATTTGAAGTTTTGGGACTATAGTTCCCATAATGCTTTGGTGAATGTAAGGAGGAAGTATAATGTTGCCATGGAGTCAGTTACAACATTTTTCTGCCTATATTTGTTTATATTTTAGCAAACTGGCACTATTTAATGTATGCTAAATAAACTATTAGCAGTTCCTGTTTGTAATGTACTCATGGATGTACAGACAGCTGTTACTGGATTACTTTGATACTGAAGAAAACTTAAAAACTTGATGATCCTCAGGCAAGTTCTGGAGATGTGTCTTTTTTCAGATTAAAACATCCACAAGCTTTGAGATTTTACATACAATTGATCAACTTTTACATATACAAAACTGTGTTTACCCATTTATTCTCCTCTTAATTATTAAATTGCATTTATAATTTTAGCATAAAGCACTTTGGTGAACAATTGTTGTTTTAAAATGTGCTCTATAAATAACTGTCTATTAACATAATAACACACTTTTTTGTACATTATTTCTACAGTTTATTGTCCTACGAGCGAGACAACAAACCTCCCCGGGAGGGACGATGAGAGTTAATTCTGCTCTGTTATAATCAGCTGAAGGATGTTCTGTTCAATCAGAGGTGTATTTCTCCTCTAATTGCAAACAATAACAACACCTGAAGTAGGCGAGCTGCAGGGCGACCTGGATGAAGGAGTTCGGGCTCAGGTTGTGCTGCTTTGGAAGATCCTTGCCAAACCTCTTGAAGTTGAACACGTTCACGTCGAGGTCGTTGATCAGTCTGCAGGAAAACGATGAAATCATTCAAGGTTCACTTACTTTGTTTTTTCAAGAAACTTTCGGCCATACCTCGTGGTCTTGGAAGGCTGTGAGATGTGGCCAAAAGCTCTGGAAAAAGCCAATTCAGCTAGCTTTTTCATATGGGAAGATAATTTTATCTTTTATCTTTACACGCATAGATTATTATGTGGTAACACTTTACTTTAAGCCTATTTTGCATTTATAAGCAGTATACAATCATTTAATAAATGTATTTATAATACAGGTATAAGGACATTTTCAGTTTTTATTAAGTATAGTATGTCAACAATCATAACTTCTACAAATATTTTATATCATTGTAACTATATTATCATTCATTTTCTGTTCAAACACCATCCTCATCCACAGGAGAAGTCATAGTCATCGACAAACACATGAACAAAGTGTTATAAACCATTTATTAAATGCTAATATACTGATTATCAATGCTAAATGGGGGGATTTTAAATAAACAGACATTCAGGGATTTTCTGTTCAGCTCAAATCCACAGTGCATGTAAGTAAAAGCTTTATTTCTCATTTAAATCTTTGCAGCTGAGTTCTGAAATGATAAAGCTCTTTATAAATTATAGGGCTTGTGGGAAAGGCCTGGATCACAATACAACTTCTGAGTGACTCAGTCGAGCCAATGGCGGCTTTCTGCTGCTCAAGGTTACATTTACGCAGAGAAGATAACGATGTGTTTACGGTCCTGTGGCTTTACGCCGAGCTCATTTCAACTTTGTTGAATTCAGAAAAGCAAACAACTAGTTTACAATGTGCGGTGCAGCGAGGCCATTCTTCCTTGGTATCCTGCCGAGACTCACACTATCACACTAAAGCACTCCACCCTGTTTACCAGAATAAGTGAGACGCTTACATATCGAGGTTCTGCTTGGCGTGCTCTATGTCCCTCTTAATTTCTCGGTCTATGTTAAAGTAAAGCTTCTTGGGCATCGGTAGAGGGACCAGCGGCGCTCTCTTTGGGTCTGGTTTCTCACTGCAGCCAAGAAAACACACAATCACATAAATCTGCGTATGTCTGTTCAGTACTCTAAACGTGTTTTGAGGCCTTGTTTGATTGGCTCACAGTCTGATTGTACGGCAGCCGGCAGGGACAAAATTCCAACATTTGGTGCTTATTGGGTTGTAAACTTAAACCCAATATATTAAATTATTAAACACAATAAATAAGATTCTGTCTCTCCTCATTAACTTGATCTCACCAGTACTCCAGGATATGATCCAGCAGCGTTGCTATGGGCGGACCCTCAGCTGTGGCTTGTTCATACAGAAGACCCCATGAGCCGTCCTCGCCCACCACAAACTGCTCAAACAAACAAACACACGCACACACACGAGTTACTGTAACTGCTGTACCAGCTTGTTTTATTCTAAACTAACTTTTCTTTGTCCTAGGTGAATATTCCTGCCGCCCACCTGCAGTGTTTTATCAAACCAGCGGTTTCCGCTGTTGGAGAACGTCCCGCCTCCGTGCAGAACCTGCGCTGCCTTGCGGCTGGCGTACCTGTCAATCAACGTTGGAACAAACAAAATCAACATACTAAGAAAAACTACTTCAGTATTTCCATTTCATGCTATTTTTCCAGTAGTGGAAAAAAAACTAAATGTATTTACTAAAGTACTGTACTTCAGTACAATGTTGAGGTATTTCCATTTTATACTTACATATAATATAAAATATTATAATATATATTTCAGAGGGAAATATTGTACCTTAATGACTGCTTTAACTTTTGGTACTTTAAGTACATTTTGATGCTAATATGTTTCTAATATTACTGAAGTTAAGGAACTTCTTTTAACACTGCAAGTGACTCCAAACATGATACGTCAATTATTCAAGAAATCCAAACATTCTTCAGATACAAAGCTGCCAACGAGAAGTGACTGGGACGACATTTCAAATGGAGGGAAGTGACAACTGTAAATTGTTGCTTAAGATTGAATGTCAACAGACGGCACAATAATATCTGAATACAAACAGAGGATTACTCAACATGCGCAGGAAACACAGATATACGTGAGTGTGGACTGTGTGTGTGTGTGTGTGCATACTTCTCATCTGATATCCTCATGACTGGAGAATCCAGACTCAATGAGAAAAGTCCTGTCTCTATCAGCCGCACTGATTCCTTGTTTAGTTTATCTGACACACACACACACACACACACACACACACACACACACACACACACACACACACACACA
>JAVQJL010045547.1:0-19506 GCA_036024295.1 Nannoperca obscura | reverse complement strand
AAGCCTCTCTGTACATCTTATGGTGACAAAGATGAGGCATTTTATGTCTGCCCTTAGAGGCTCTGTCCAGCACTTCACTGCACAGTTTAACTTCCCTGCCTTTAGAATAATACTTTCATTATTATAATGAATGTTTCATTCAGGACTGTTTTCATAAGATCTGGATTAAATAGAAAATAGATGTAAAATATAAAGTTAACATGTGGTAACCAGTAAGTAAATAGAAATATATATAGAAAATCTATATTATCTATCCAGTCAATACCCAAACATTCAGCAAAACCCTGAATGACATCAAACTGTGCTATATTGAAACAACAGATTCATAATTGATGATGTTATCATTCATGTTCCTGTCAAGACATTTAAATTGGCTGAACATTTCCCCTCACAACACTACCCGGATCCCTCTAACTTGAACTTTTCATATTTAATCATTAGCTGATGGCAGTTTTATGATGGGCTAATGACGGTGATCAGCTCACCACTTGTGTTCCAGATGGCGTTGGTTTGATTCTTGTAGCCATTCTTCATGCACTCGTCCACATAAGATTTGGGGTCGCAGCCTGACATGAGGATCTCTCTCAGCAGGGCGATGTAGGCTATGGCCAGTCTCAGAGTGTCTATCTTCGACAGCCGCTTCTCGTAGGGAAACGTTGGTACGTGGCAGCGCAGCTCCTCGAAGGCGGAATTGATGCTCAGCATCCTCTTCCTCTCCCGGATGTTGGCGGCATGCCGCTGCACCTTGTAGGGCTGATGGGGCACCAGCCGCCGCACCCTGCGCTTGGCGACCTCCAGGGGTTCGTCCACGGAGGAGCTTTCCCCATCCGCGCAGATACCCGCCCCCGGAGACTGCACGTCGAGGTCGGTGAAGGTCAGCTGCGAGTCCGGGAACATGGACTGGCTGCCGAAAGAGGACCAGGGCGACAGCTGGCCGGTGGCTGCGGTGTAGTCCAGCAGGAAGGTGTCCAGCTGGGTCTGAAACTGGAAGTTCTGGTCCATCTGTCCCCAAAATGCAAACTCCGTGGTGCCATCCTGGTCAAAGTCAAAAAGCATGTCCTCCATACTTTAAAGGCAAAATGAAAGTGTTAATCTAAAGGCAGGAAAGTGAAACTGTGCAGTGGATTGCTGGACAGAGCCTCTGAGGGCAGACAGCAGAGCGCGGGGGTTCCTTAATAAACTGGTAACTTCCTACCTGCACGTGGCTGAATCTCTGCTGTGTGACAGCCTCATGGGCACATCTTCTGGATTAAATACTTCCAGGGCCTCCGTGTTTCTCGGCGGGTTGCTCGGGGCAATTCTAAAGGCTGAAAGGGAGCTCTTAAGAACACTTTAGACCTCCTTGTCGATCGTTCATTGCTTTAAAAACGAATTACAAAGAAATCAGTTGATCTCCAAACGACAAAAAGCGGGAAAAACACGTGTCCAATTATAAACTCCCCCCCCAAGTAGTCCCGCTAATATTGACAAAAACACTCCGTATTTAGCAGTCATTGGATGGGCTGTGCTGGGCATTATGGCGCAGCAGGCCATGCAAACCCGGTGGCCTCTGAATGGGATTGTTTTATCTATTATAGCTAGGCTGACAACGAACACAAGGCTACTGTCAGAAACACATGAAAGCTCTTTGTTAGTACAAAATGTAACAAGATTCTAATGGGAAACGAGATGTTTCTTAGGTTTTGCCTTTGGATTTATTCAGATCGAGACACATTTTACGCACTTAAGTCAAATATCAAACAGACCTACAAGATGTAAAATATTCCAGCACTATCACCACTCGTCCCACATAATGTGGGGCTAGTAGCCACATTTATGCTCCTAATTTGCAAATGATATGAATGACTAAATGGCAAACCATGGAGAGGGACGCACGCTGTAATTACGCTGGGGTTAATCAAATAAAGCGAGTTCTTTCTTCGAGGTTGGATGGAGGGCAGCTTGGGGATGAACTTTAATTCAACAAGGCTGTGTGTTTGCTAACACGTGGTTTTGATTTGACAAAGTCCTCCAGGATGCTAATTTCAAGGGAATCTGTTTGTTGCAGTAAACACGGGAGGTATGAGGTCTTTATCAGGAGGCAGCAGCTGACTTAACCAGAATGAACCGGACGACTAACACGGAGACAGGTGAAGCTTGTGACTAACAGTCGGTGGCAGAACCAAACACTGCACAACTGTATTTGAATTCATTCTAAAGTTAAAGGGTTCTCTGTGCTCTTGCCAGATATTGCAGTATTGTGGTTGTTAAATAAATGTTGGTTCATTATCAGTGCAACTGACTCCAGTGTATCAATAAAAAAGTCCCATAAGGCATCATTCCTTGCATTTTGATCCTACTTCATGTTCTTTCCTTGAGGTGTTAGATGTATCCACGTTTAATAAGGCGTTTCAAGAATGTATCCTTCCTAAAAAGTTAAAGATGTGCTTTCTATTGTGAAATAAAAACTAAACACAATGAATGTTTTTTGTTGTTTTTAATGGCGCACAGGAAAGTTGTTTGCCTGTATTGAAGGAACAATAAAAAGGCCACAATCTTATCGGCATTCTTCTTCCGTGAGTTTGATTGCGCTGCAGGGACTCAGTGTTTGTTTCAGGAAACACTCATCAAAGTTGCTCCTATTTTCTAAATGAGTTAGAATAGTTAATGAACCTACAGTTCCAGTGTTGCTCTAACCATGTTCCACCCTACAGCTCAGTTAACCCACGAGGCTGACACACAGGCATCCTGATTAATGGGTGAATAAAAAGTCCATAAAACCGCTAAGAATGTAAATTAGGCACGAAGGAGAACATGTGTATGTAGCGTTTAAAAGGACTGATTTCGAATTAGTTCACTTTCTTTGCGTTTCTAATCCCGGATGACCTCTAATAATAGGTGGAGACTGAATTGATTAATGGAGGTAACACATTCTATTATTTTAAACGGGGGCTCTCTGTGGCATGGAGCTCTTTAAACTGCATTTTGATTGGACGAGAACAGGGATAAACTGGAATGCTTGGCCTACAATTAAAGTGTGTTATTATGCGCTCTGGTGTAGCGGTTACATTGCAAAATAGAATTCAAACAATATTTTTCTGGGTGAAATATATGTGTTTTAAAATGTCACATTTTGAAATGTAAAAAACGCAAATTGTAAAGTAAAAAAATATCAGACTTATTTCTTTTCTTAATTCTGGAAAATGAAAATAGTCCAGGATCAAGTGAAATTATGTCATTCCATAAAAAACGACTTTAAGACCCGGGAGCTGCTTTATAGACTCAGCTTGCAGACGGACTCGTTTTACAGCTCATCATAGTAAAACCAATTCAGGTTGGCTCAGCGGCACGCAGGCTGTTTGCGTGGCTTCCTAATGACTGAAGAGCAGACAGCCTGTGCTGAGAGGTGCGGGCCTGTCAGGACCTTCTGCCAGTCTGCCAGCGGCATCTCTCCCCCAGCTGACGGTCCTGGTTAGGTCTGGTCCGGGGCTGAAGAGACGCGCCTGTCAGATTCAGATCCGCTTTATTGTTATTACAACAATTCAAGGGGTCGGGGGGATCGAACGATAGCAACCCTTCAGAACATTTGAATAAACGAGAAAAACTCAGCGCGAAGCTGGTTGGGGGGAGATTTGGCTTTTATATCCCCCGGCAGAGACGTGAAATCGGATTTTTTTGCTTCTAAACAGTTGTTAAAGCCTCGCTTCAGTGTGTGTGTGTGGCGCTTTAATTCACTGATATTTTGGCTACACAGCGGCCCAAATGTGTAAAATCCCGTCCAGGGCTTCCAGCCCAGAGGACTGGACAGCGCGGAAAAGTCAAGTGCGCCTTGGACGCAGCGCAAGGCCACATGCTCGCAATTAGGACTGCGGTTTTGAAGCCGTTGACCTCCTGGGAGTTACTGTGTGCAAAACAAAGACATGGATGAAACTGCGAACCAAACGCACATCACAATTGATCCACACCTGCTCTTTCATGTCCTTTACCATATTATGATTTTTAATCAGTGACATATTGTGGGGGTTGGAGTGGACACTGTTAGCTCACACAAGCTTGTGTCATTTCCTACGAATTACTGAGCTGTGTTACTCTAGAGTTCTCAACATCTCTGCTATGTGCAGACCTCTCTCTTTATTTCTCTTTTTATGTCTTTGTCTCTCACTCTTTGTCTCTCTCTCTCTCACACACACACACTCACTCATTCACTCGCTCCCTCACACTCACACACGCGTGCTAACACAGTGAAAGTTGTGGCAGACATGATGTAGTCCACTATAGCCATCAATGCAGCAGCAACAAGAAAGATTAACATTTCATGGTTCTGTTCACAGTGACGCACATCTTGTTTGTTTGGGCCATGGCTGATACACATCTTGGTTCTGAAAGCCTCTGGGGTCTGCCTTGGCTGCTATGAGAGAATGGCATAGCAGCCAAGTGTAATCTCCAGCGTCAGACACAAACAGCTCTTTGATCTGCCCTGGGACTGAGCCATTAGAGTTTCACGGCACAATGAAGCGATAGCTCAGAGCAGAAGTTAGCCTTGACCGCAGATTAGGATTCAGATAGCCTCCGGCCTTTTACCTTTAAAGGTAAGCTGCAATCAGCATTAATGCAATGAACTGTATGTGCCCAGCTTCAAAGGGCACGCCAGTCAACTGAATGAAAATAATGCAGGAAATGCCTTGACTGATTGCATGCAAATCTCTCTTGCATGTGAAGTATTGGTGGGTTTGGGGTAACGTGTATTTCCTATAAACTGTTATTGCATCTTTGGGGCAACAACACATGCTTGATGTGTGATCTGTGCCACCACCAAGACAAACTGAGGTACTTCTACAAAATCTGCCAAAGAAATGAATCTGATTGTTATTCTTAAAGTTAAGTAGCAGCTTGCTGGCTCTGCGCCCATTTATGTCTGCATTTCAGGCCCAGGTCTGGTCTGGAAAAAGCATCATGGTCGTAAAGTGGGCCTTAAGCAAACACCCCTCCAAGGGCACCACCCCTCTCCCTGGACCAGCGAAAGCCTGAAGCTGGATGTGAGCCCCCGGCTTGATAAAAACACACCCATTTTGCAGTATACACTGCATGACAACAGGTGGTATTTAGATAATATGACTTTATATATGTGCACATGTGTACAACACATCATAAAGTTCCCCTTTACTCCACTATTATAATCATTAATCCCAATCTGTGCATTCATTATGAGACTTTTGGAGTGTGTCGGAATGTGGATACTGCAATCATCATTGGTGACACCTGTGGAGCACCAGATGTCAATACGACTCCCCCTAAAATCACCTGACTGCAAATTTGTTGTAAAAACATCCCCTTTTTCTTCATTAGAGATATTCCCAAGCTTTAGGATGATGAAACTCACTCAACCCATAAAAAGGCCATTTCAACTGTCAGGTCCAATAAGAAAAATAAAAATAAAAGTTATTTTCATGACAGCAACAATATACAGACAAAGGGGAGGTTCAATAGGCCTTTTTTTTGCTGAGTGGGTACACAGCAATATCAACAATTCATTTTTCTAATGTAAGAATCAACTCGATGTGGGGGATCCTGTGAAGTTCACACACATTTTCTATAATGAGGGATGGCAACAGCATTTTACAACCAAATTAAATTTCAGGTGGTAACTACCAAAATTGGAGTCACGATTGGGTGGCAACATTGGCAGAGTGTACAAAGACCACTCAGGTTGTAATAGATGCAAAATCATTGTATTGTATGATGTAAGCATGCCAGCCATACATTTATTTCCCACCACTGAAAAATGGTGGAAAGTAGAGGTACTCTGCAATCAGACAAGGAAACAAAAGCAGGCTTTGCACTCCTAAAATGTTGTATAATAAATAAGGTAGACAAGTCCAAATTGAATCAGGATTGGCTGAAATATGAACAACAGCATGAATGTAATATGAAATATCCTGAATTTTAGTCCCTAATATCTTTAATTCCCCAGTAACACAGCATCCTACATCCCCCACAATGCAATGCAATGCAATACTGTCTTTAATTTTTTACTCCCAGTCTCATAAATGCCCACACATTCAAACTCCACATCTTACATTTTTAACACAAACTTTCTATTTTTAAATTTTATCTTGAGCCCAAACAAAACTAACCCTGATGATGTCATCAGGGTTCCAGCTGTTTTGATAGACTGAGTTGTACCCATCACAGCATGTAAACTGAACTGAAAGGAGCCTGAAAGCAAAGTTTGCAGTGTTCAGGTGAAAAACTCAACACTTAAACCTTATCCGCTTCAGGGATTTAATTTAATAGCAGTCACATGATGCCATAGTGTGATTTTCAATAAATGGGTGATTATTGGAGAGTTATTTATCTACTTGTGTAACTCGACCTTTTCCAGTCAATCTAAATGTGTCACTCTAAGATAAGATAAGATAAGAAAGAGCTTTTTTGTCAATATCACAGTATGAGCAGTACATACATAGATATCGAAATTCCAGTTTCCTCATGTCCCAGCAGTGCAAAATAGATAAATAGAATAGAATATGTAAACCGAAGAATAAACAAAAAGTACAAAAAACACACAATAACGGGACAGAGAAGGGCCGCTGCCGGAAGTCATATAACAGGGATGGACTGGCATATGGATGATTTCCAGCCGTGACGATTTTGTAGTGTGGCCTGTAGGTATCATTTATGATGGACACTCTTGCTCAGACCAGATGTGAATATGCTCCTCCTGCAACGTCCTTGGAACAAAACACTATCAGGTCCATGGAGACACGCATACACACACACACAGGCCTGATACTCAGGAGATGGTCTTAACAGGCACGGGGGCGTCTTAGGTCACTGCAGAGACATTCGGGTGGACACACTGGCCCTAAAGACCAGCTGCTAGCTTTGTTGTGCAGCAGTTGTCTTCATCTCTCTTTGTGCTGACACTGTTGTTCAGGTCAGCAAAGTTTCACGTTTTTCCATCTTGATTAAGAGAAAATTAAAGAAGCTCTTTTCTTCACTCTTTTCTGTTCAGGGTTATTGTAGACTCTGCTCTGGATGTGATTTAGTGGTGAAAAGAAACACTGTTGCTTAGGACATTCCCATTTAGGACAAACCTCTGTTTTCACAGGTCGAGTGGTGGATAGGAAAGCAAAGGTGATAAAAGCAGACAGACGTGGCTCAATTGGGATAGAGCACATTGGACAGGGAGGGTGAGTATGTTGTTGAATGTTCAGAGACAAAACAAAGAAAGAAAAATGGGAGCATGTCCCTCTATAGTTAACTGGGTGATTATCTGATAATCCAATAAGCTCTTTTCTTCCGATCAGATGAATGCTTTCCCTCTTGTGACAGATGATGTACGTCTATGATGAGCTGATCCTTTCTGCAATGAAAGGAGAAAGTGAGAAATGACCCCTGATCTTCGGTAAATAGCTAGCTAGCTAGCTAAAACAACTTAATCTCTGTATAGCAAATTTATTTTTACATTTTCAATTTTATATTAAAATGGAAACCCACTAAAAAAACATATGTGGAAGCAACAAAGAATTTGTTTTTTCTCTCTTTTTACATTTTTTATTTAAGTTCACCCTCGTCAATAGTTTATCATTACTTTTTTGAATAATTGCTGCATCTGTGATGTACATGTACTTAACTGTATACATTTGCTTGAGCAGCTCAGAACACAGACTGGAAACAAGGGGAAACAGCTATTAGCTAGCTATGTCTGAAGGTAACAAAAGCCATCTACCAGCACTTCAAAGGTCACTAATTAAGATATTATGTCTTGTTTGTTTTATTCACACACAATGTCTTTTGTGATTGTGAGTCTTTGTGGTTTTTTAGGGCATTATATGGGACTGTTTTGGACCACGGCTCTATAATCGAGCATCATTTGTTGCCTGCACTGAGATCACCTCCAAAAACCAACACAGCATTTGAATGGTTTGTATTCTACATGGGTGAAAACAGAAAGACAAACTTAGCACAAGTTTGTTTTACTGAGCCAAGCTTTCACTCCACCAGAACCCTAACCCTTAGTTACATATTTTCACATCCAAAGTAACACTATTGCGAAATCACAACATCAAAGAATGTGTTGTCTAAATACTTGAACATGACAAATAATTCATTACGTTTACAGTACAGTACACCATACTTACTGTTTGATCATCAAACAGATAAAAATGTAGGACATAAAAAAGAAATAACTAAAAATCATCATAATAAAGATATAATAGTGCTTCCCTCAAACACACCTGTTACACACCCAGGTGTACATGCCTTGGACAACTGGAAATGTATAACAACATTTTACTGTTCTTTAATTTGTATACTATTCCATTATGACAAATAATCCATCAATATAGCATTAGTCCAGGAAACCATGGCATGTGCTAAGGAGGTAGAGGGTTGCAGATTATGCATGACCCAACTGGTATATGACAAAAACATCTCAACCAGGAGGAAATTCCTGCTCTTGCCAAGGACATAGAGAGGAAAGAGTGGGTGCATACAGGAGGAAGGTTAGGCTGTTAAACATATAGAGAGCTTTTTCAAACAGGTTCCATCTGATAGAATAATGATGGCTCTATTATTTTTCCCCAAATTGTTAACACGGTCGAGCCAAATGTGCATACTGGAGGGGAATCCCAACTGCTCAGAGCCACTGGGGAGATTCAAAGTGGTCACTCAGTGGTCCGAGTTTGTAATATTAGAAGTCCACAGCAGCTTGATCACAGTGGTGGAGCTTACAGGTAAAACGAGAGGCTGGCTAGGGAGCGATCAAGAAATGATTGACTGAGTTTTTGAATCATTCACCAAATGCCGAAGAGACGCGAGGCTGGTGATAGAGTTTCATACTGAAGCAGAAGACATACAGCTCATGATTGATTCTTGTCCGACTTCTATCAAAATCTTGTTGCTTTCAGCTCAGGCTCACATGATGGGCAGTCACTTGCAATGTGAGATGTTGTGCATTTTTATATAACAAAATCAAAAGCTGCATAGTGAATGGAAATACTCAGTTATTCAATGTAAGCAAAGTAGAAGTGAACTTTTCTGAAACACTGAACAGCAGTATTCTGAAGAAATCATTACCTAATCAACTGTTTATTCGTCAGTATGTCTAAATATTGGTGATCCAAGTGAAAGTGTTAAAAACATAACAACATAACACGCAAAAAACAGCTGGAGTTGTGGAAATTTAGTAAGATTAGGTGTTTTCAGGTTGGTGATTTTCCGAATGGAATTCTTAATTTCCTACAGATTTTCAGCTCTACACACACACACTTTGAACTGAGCATCTGCGAGAGTCATTTTCCATGTAGTGTTTATGGTTTCTTTTATGCTACACAGACAGCAGATGAGTGAAATTTGCCTCACAATAACATGCAAATATTTAAATGTCTTATCAAACAATCAAAGTGACTCATCTGTTTGCAAACCACTCTCAATAATTCCTATCTTTGCTAAGACTATTTGACCATGGCCTCATCTGCTCCCTCATTCATTCAGACCTCACGCCTGCGAGGCACGCAAACATTTTTAATCAACAGCGGTAAATTAATCCAACCTTAGAACTGAGCAAAGTCACACATTGTGGCTCACACCAAAAGCTTCAGCATCTGAGAACAATTAAATGTCTGCTTTCCATGAGAGCCTTGATTTGCCGGCTGACAGTTGTAGTGGAGGAGAGCACTCTCCCCCCCACCCACGAGTGCCCCACTGCCTGCACCAAATAATACCACCAGACAACATACATTTGCAATTAGGCCTGAGCGATTTTAAATCGCAAAGTCTAAGAAAACAGCTTTGAAAGCAAGAGCAGCAAGACTGCAAATGTTCCGATCCATTTGCAGACGTGAGAGGCACATTCCTTGCTGGTACGCCATGCTCCCTCCCCTGTGGCCACGCCTCAAAGACCCCATGTTTATTCCAAAACATATACATTTTGTGTTGTTAGATGTAATATTTGCTTTCCTTTTTTCTTTGGAAAGTGTCTGGTTCAAATGTGAAATCAGATCATGGAACCAAATGACTCTCTCTTTTGAAAATATCCAGGGTCTTCTTTGCAAGGCACTTAACCCCCAATTTGCCAGGCAGATCTGCTCAGCTGCTCAGCCGTCAGCAGTAGTACACTGTAGTTGTGCTGGGCAGCTCCCAGGTGTAAACGTCTTTAAATGTGATGCGGGGAACTACGGAAAAGGAGCATATGTGCTTGGCAAAGCTTCCCCAGATAAATGAAGTAAAGAAAATGTTGCCCTTGTCAAGGTTTAATTGCATTATGGTCCAGATCTAAGTTTCTACTGATTCCACAGAGGTCGGCCTGTTTTCCTCCACAGAAAAGCACCACCTCTAATCTCCGCTGCTTTAATTTTACACTTGGGTGTTTTTACAAAGCAGATTCCCTCTTAGTGCATTAATGTTTCAAATGTCAGATGGGGATAAATGGCACTGATTGGGGATTATTGTGACGTCTAAATGAACAACAGTTCATCTACTCAAGCTTACAATCTCCAGTGTGATGAGTGTAAGAAGAAGATGACTTCATGCAGAAATAATGTGCTTGTTCCATTTGAGACAAACCCACCCCAATGTGGACGTTTGGATTGGATTGAATGGCTTAAGTTTTAGGTGTTGCCATCTTTTAACTGGTTTAACTGCTGCCAAGGACTAAAACCCCTTCTCCTTGAGTAGGCCTTATCTTGGAACATTTTAAATAGACAATAGCAATGAAAACTGAAAAAAAAAGAGGTGGGAGAGAGGAGAGAAGAAAACAAAAAGGTTATAAGAAACAGATTGCTAAACATAAACACTAATCAGTTGACAGGAGCAGAAACAGGAAATTAGATTCCCAGGAGCTGGAAAATGCATCCATGAGAGAAAAATAAGTATCAATGATTCATTGTATTTCGTCTGCCACAGTTGAATGAGAAAAAGGGGGATTGGTAAGAATGAGAAAAAATGAAATAGAGAAGGAAACAAAGAAATATGGAAGAAACAAAGAATACACAGGAAGAAAAGAATCAAACAGATGGAAGAACGAGAGAAAAAGACACTCAACACTCCAATGCTTCTTCCCTGGTCTGCCAGATACCACAGGAGCTTCTGTCTTGGCTTCACAGAGATCGTTCCACCACGTCTTTCCTCTTCATCCCCCAAGTTACCGCCATCTCTTCATCTGTCCCCCAATCCCTCTTCATGGATGCTGTGAAGAGGCTGAAGGTTAGAGCACAGAGGCTCAGCTTGCCACCCCATTTTTTTCTGAAAGAGAGATAGAAAAGTATATTCTAAGGTTCACAGCTACAGTATGGCTTAGCTCAAGCTCACAGTTTGTTTGTTTTTTGTATGTAGGCTATGTGCTTGTTACTTTTAACGTTTTGTGAAATGAAAATATGCAAATGTGCTTTCTTTCTGAGAGTTACACTACCTCTCTCATGTTTGTCTGTTTAATATCGAGCTAAAGCCACCAGCTGGTTAGCTTAGCTTAGCCCTTAGACTGGAAACATTGGTAATCAGATAGCCTGAGGGAGTGGTATCGATATTCTCATCTAACTCTCAACAGTAAAGTGAATCAGCGTATTTTCCAAATCGTTGAACTATTTCTATAAAGCATGATCATTTCCTTTTAAGTTTTGAGGTCTAAGCACTTGAGAAACAACTTAGAACTGTTCTTAAAAATATATTTTTTTATATTTAACATAATGCTTGAACACTTATGACAATGTGGTGATGCTATTATAAGAGTCACAGAAGCTCCACTAAGCCCCTTGTCTCCTCCTCCTCTCAGTTCCCTTCATTTGTCCCCTCTGAGCTTCTGTCTTGTGGGAGAAATGGAGTTCTGAATGTCTTGGAAATGTGCAAAACATTTAGGAATCTAGCAAAACCACTGAGATCAACAGTGTCAGTGGATTTCCTGCTGAGTCACCTGAAACACTGGAGCCATCTAGCCAATTTGATGAGTCACTGCATTCTTGACGCAAAAGTCATGACATGTCACACAGTGAACTAGAGTGAATGCCCAAACCTCCTAATTATTGGATTAACATCAAAAAGAATATGTCAGCTACAGAAAGTATGATCAAAACCAAAGGTTTTAAATGTGTGTGGCTCATAAGGGAAACCACAACAACATCTTCAGTCACTTCAGATTATTTGATGTAAAATATTTTTGGTAAGGGTTTCACAGTCCCAAAGGCTTACCACTGAAAACACAAAGTTTAATAATACAACACGAAAATCTGGTTTGACAATAAAACCACTGTGTCTCCCACTTGAAATGTAACAAAAGTAACAAGCTTGACAAGCGTTCCTGCAGGGAACCAGTGAAGATGGATTGGATGCTCCTACTGTTTTAGAGAAGTCAGGCTAGTACATTTAAAATAATATACAACCTAGCCTTGTTCTATGGAAGGAACAAAGGCACAGGAGCCACAGGGTGGTGGAAGACTAAAGCCCAGGTAGCGGTCGTGCTTTGCCTGACTTCAGAGCTGCCCCCTCATGGGCAGGAGGAAGCACGGCCATACAACCTGGAGACTAGCATGAGGGGGACAAGGCCAAACTGGCAAGAGGCGCAATATTTTGGGGGCAATGAAAAATAATTTCCTCCTGAAGATGGGCCCCAGGAGATACAGCTTGGCGCAAAAGCAGAGGTGTGTGAGCCATGCAGGAGGAATTCCAAGGCGGGGTGACTGAGAACGTCAGAGGGAAATGTCAAAGACAGACAGCGGCGTCAGGCTGCTGTACCCCGGAGCTGTTTACTCAATATCTGATTAAACTGCACTATGAAGGAATTCAACATCCAGAGTGGAGCATGAGTCAAACAACAGGCATTAAGGCACTAATGTGTGGTGCAGAAATGTCAAGGGGACAATTTTATTTGAAAACCATCTTTTGGAATATATTATGAATTAGACATACTTTCTTAAGTTTTTGATAGAATGCAACCAACAGAATTGTATTATGTTTATTAGTAAGAAGATACTGTTTCAAAGCTAGTAGTGTATGAAACAGTTATTTATGGAGTATATAAAAGTAAACTCAACAGCAGCATGTGGATACATTACCCTGATCAGTTTGTGAGATCTCTTATTGATGTTGTTGCTCTGTTGACTTTAAAGTCAACAGACTTTAGAGCTCTTAATTCTTCCAATTAAGAGCTCTAACCAATTACAAAAAATGTTGTTAAATCAACAATAACAAAAACATAGCAAATAAGAAGGCATATGAGCAGATTATAATAGCCGTGCTGTACAATGTATTAATATGATTGGACATTATTAGTCAGCTCATAGCCAAGCAGCTGATACATGAGACGGGAAAATGTTGGGAAGCATGGACGAAGCAGCTGATGCAGATCAACTTATCAAATGCGACTTCGGTGCTCTACTCAAAGCTCTATGCTCCCTTTCTATTGGTGCTTGCAATGCAATTTCAAACCATTAATCACAAAACAAGTATTTTTGTGATTTTAAATGGCTTGAGAGGAACTACACTACCTGTAGCTGCCATTTTAATGTTGTGTATGAAATCTCTACAACATCGTGTTGTCACATTCTGCCTCTCTGTCTCTCCCTCCAGCCTCATTCCCACTTTCCAAAACCCATTCATTGCCATTCTTTGCTCATCCACCAAATGCCCTCTGACTTCTCCACCTGTTCCAGCCACCTGACTCTGACTCTAGCCCCTCCCGTTTTCATTTTCCCTCATCAGCCTTGCAGTGTTAAATCAGCCCATTTTTACTCACTTCTTGCCAGTTTGTCAAATTGCTTTATACCTTTGCCCTCGATCCACCTGACCCTGTACCTGTAACCACCTCCCTGTAACATAGCTTCACTTTGACAATAAATCCAATGAGTTCAATTGCTGTCCCTGTCTGGCTCGATTGTCTGTGTCTGGGTCCTTTCCCTGTTGCCCCAGCTGTATCCATCTGGGTATGGAGGGTTATTGCTCAACTTTTGAAACAATAGATAGTGATCTGGCACTGATTTGTCTCTTTTTGCCATGGGTTTCAATGGATCATATGTCATATAACTCTATAAAAAAGGACACATTCTGAATTCAAGTAACAAAAAGAAAATAGCCAAATTACAATTGTGTGTTTTTTCTAGTTTAACAGCACCATGGCAAAAATTACTCTAAGCGACTTTGGCAGATTCCACATTGAAGTGCTGTTCCGGTATTCTCCTCTTGTTAAATCAGCTGGATACTTGAAGCTTGGAAAAAAAGACCATGATGGAAAATCTTCCTTCTGCTGAACGTCCATCCCTTTGTTTTATGAGGAGACGATAATTGGTATTTTTACAGGGCATCCAATGGCATTATTTAAGGTGATTTTAGCTGTAGGCCTTTTAGCTAATAACTAAAACAAAATGAAGCTGCAAACTGTGTTCACAGCTGTTTTCACATAGGAACATATTACCTAGATCAGTTGAATTCACAGCAGCCACTGAACTGATGTTTTTTCTGACAGGGAGACAAGACACTAGAAGAAGACACAGCCAGGTCATGAACCTGACAGAAGCCAGCACTCTGCTGTACTTGTGTATGAAGTTTTCCACTTTCCCATGTGCTTGTTTCAATGCCCAGACTTCAAAGAGCACTTGAAAAGGTAAAGATATCTACCCCAACCCCACAGCCACTCCGCATTTACACAGGGGGAAAGTGGAGCAATGTGGTTCATATTATTTGATAAGCATCCCATATTCTCAAAGGTATTTTAATGACCTGCAGCTAGTGCTTTCATGGTCATGGTGCTAACTCTCCAATGACACTTAGGGAGCCTGCACATGCAAGGGTCTTGAGTGAAAAGGGCTAGCAAGATCTTTATTACACAATGACACCCAGCGTGTAGACATCGTCCTGTATGATGGAGAAGAAGATCAGTTTTCCTTTCTCTCAGACCACTGGTATTCATTATGTATCTTCTTTTTCCATCTGTCTGTTTATTTTTCGCTGTCTGGAAATGTCAGGGCAAGCATGTGTTCTTCCCCTGCCGTGACTGTACGAGTGTGTACTGATGGCAGTCAAGAGGGACGCATTGTGTATTGTTTTAGGCCGTTCGGCGTGCCAGCTGTCATGGATGGCCTTGGCCGAGGTTTTCCTCAGGCCTCTGTGTTTTGCAGTCGTTACAAGTGCAGCTTGTGAGGTCTCTGGCAGCCACGTCAAACCATACACTGATAAGTTTATACCAAAAACAGGGGTCTCGCCATAGAGGAGTTTGCACAACATCAGCATAAAGGTTGATCTGAGCTCTGATGTCGGCCACCCAAGCACTGCTGTCAGTCTTTACAAGCTTAAATGTCTCATGAATGTATTGATCAAGTAAGCTTAAAACTTTATATTCTAATTGTGCTAATATTTCATATTAATTACTTATTTTCATTAGTTTTTTTAAGATATTTTACATTGTGATTGTTAACAGATTGTTTTGATGGTCTTATAATGAAGCCATGATCTAAAATAACATCCAGCAGCATTCAACCTAACAATCCTCCCAAAATTGTGTTACCACCATCAAGTTACACCAAAGAGATTGCACAAACACCCAGCGGCACAAATGGTGTATGACCAGTAAAATTGACCATGAAACCAATTTATCAAGACATTTGCCATCTATGAAGCGTTGGTGGGAAGTTTCACGGCAGGGATATCAGGCTTGGATGAAATGTCTTGCCACTTTCCAGCCTCCTGTTCCATCCTCTCGTCAGCATACAGCTGCATTGTTTGCCTTCATCAAGCTACGCCGCAAAAGCCAAGTCTCACCCTTCAGGGTTTGGAGTTCGGCCTCATTTACCAACATCAGAGTTTGTTTGTGTGGATGAGTTATGGACTTACTCTGCTGGTATGCTCTTTTGTGGTGATTACAAAGGCCCATACAGTGACTGGGAAGCTTCCACTAAACTGTCACACAGCGACTTCTTTGTTTCAGATAGACTTTCCGGAGGTGGCTCTTTACATAGCAAACATCACGATCTCCCAACAGCCCCACTAACCCCCAACTGTAAGCCTACCAATCCCTCTGGACCCCCTGGCATCTCAACAGAGTCAAACAAGTGGGCCTGGATCCAAACATAAGGGTTTTACTGATTGATCTGGAATATGTAATTCTCACTCTTGTTCAGAGTGTCTATATTTCTTTGAAATAATACTTCTGAGAATCATTTTTCTTTCCTCACGGGAACTGCAAGGCAGGGGGAGCAAAGAGGGGGCAGAGGATACTAGTCATGTTGTGGGCTTTCAGGCAAAATCCTGATTTTCTTTGATGTGTTTTGAAACAGAGTGTGCAGGCCAAGTGACAGTGCCCGATCCAATCTGAGCAGCTACGCTGGTTTGATTTTGCCCTGTGTCTTTCCATAATTTCCTTTCTTCTTTTATGTCTGAGAAAATGTGTTGTGGATTCCAAAGCTGTACCATATTTTAAATTGAGTGTAAAATGACAGAACCATGTGAATTATGGGGATCAATGCATCATGATCTAAATATGCAGTTCGTGCAGAGTGCAGATTTGGCTTGCTCTGGGGTTTTTTATGCAGAAATCTCTGTTCCAGCTTGAGGGAGATGAAACAGGGTGGGGCACAGGATAGAATAGCAGTGCTAGAGTATTTACCACAACATATGAGATTTCTACTAATAAACTAGATGATCAGTATGCTCACTTCAAACTTATTAAATGCAGAAATGTCCTGGGTATAAGCCCCTGATTCTACAAACATCTATGTTTTTAATTTTCTTAAATCTCACATGCATTCAATGAGGCCAGACAGAGATGCTTTAGAGCATGGCCAAAGGCTCTCTGAGCGGCAAAGAGTAAAAGAAGTGCAAAATTAAAGACCACACAAACGCAGACGATGTTAAAAAAGTGTAACAATAGATGGTAAACAAGAACTTCTTGCCGCAACAAATACTTATCATGGTTTGGTTAATCCTACTTCACTGCCAGATGTGTTGGCTTTAACAAATAGGAACACAACAGGTGCCACAGAAAAACTAGTGTTTTATCTTCTTTTTTTCAAGACTGTCCTGAAATTGTGTTGCTTACTACTGCTGTTTTACTTTTATTTTTATTTATGTTTATTGTGTATATATTGCCTTTGTTATTTATGCATTTAATTGATTATTTCTTTTATTGGCTTTAACAGGGACCTCAGAACTTCATTTCATGCAATCACATGTTAAAGTGTGATTTGTATGACAATAAAAAATCCTTGAATCCTTGAGACAGTCTATCCCATTCATCTGTTACCTGTCTATTCATCTGTGAATAGGCTGAGTTTTATTTTTGATAACATAACTTTATTTATATATTACGTAGGGACAAGCAATTGAAATTGTGGAGGTGGGTGATAATAAGTGATAATATGGCACACATACACTGGGATACAATCACTCTAAATGTAAATGGACTGTATTACAGTTTTATTTCTTACTTTTTTCTATATTTATCTCTTGAGTAATTATCACTAAAGATTTAAATTTGGGATTTTGTTTGTTTTGGGGGGGTTTCTGGCAACTGTACACTTTGTTAAATTGCTAAAATGATAAGTCAGACCTATTGCTGAGTTTGTGCTAAATAAAAGGATATCATGCATGTGATGTAAGGACATTTTCAAAGGTGCTGAAAAACAAAAATGAATACATAGAAAGTCAGCAAAAGTTAACCAAAATGAATCTAGACTCTAGAGGATTAAAGAAAAAGCTTCCAATTACCTGCTTACAACTTGGTGTGTGGACATGACACAGACACACAAGACACATGTACACAAGGCAAAAAAGACAAAAACTGATTTGTACGGTTACGGGGGCTCATCAACAGAACCATACTCACAAATGTGAAAATAAACTCACAACATTGGCATTAAATGCCCAGGATTTGGTTTGAAACCTATTTCCAATTCTGGCTAACTGGTTTGTTTTGAGCTATCTTATTTTTCAATTTTCAATCAAACAGAAAAAAACTGTAAACTGATGTGTAAAGTATGAAGTTACAATATAAAAGGCAGTATGGCTAGTCAGAGTAATGGGTGAATCTCGACACAGCTGTTTGATCATATGTGCAGAAAGAGGGTGTGATCAGCACAAGGAAGAGTGAGAGACAAAAAAGCTGGAGAGGAGGAACAGGGCATCAATCAAAAAGCAGCACGTGCTGACAGTGACCCTCTCCACGAGATACAGAGTTCACGACTCTGCCTCTCCTCTCCCCCTTTTTTTTCCCTTTTATCCCTTCCTTCCCTTTCTGTGCATCGCCCTGTCCGTCATGTCTTTGACTTTCTTTGTTTCATGCGAACGCCGCTATGTCCAGAAGGAACAGATTTGCAGGACTGCTTTGATCCTGTTGTTATGATTCTTCTATTTGCCTCGGCCACATCTTTCTCTCCACTGCACTCGCCCCACAAGATGCTTTGAATTAGGCCGGAGGATGAGATGGTAGAAGAGGAGAGGAGGTAGGGAGCGGGCCAAGGGGTGAGTGATGCTCAGGTCGAGTCCTGAGGAGATCAGGTGGTCCTTAGTTTGACCTGGATGGAGAGAAATCCAGTCAAAATCCTTCCCTTCTTTGTTGTCTTATCAAGCTGTTTTCAGCTAAAATGGTCAATGTTTCCTGTTTCAGCTAAAATTGTTAATATGTGCTGATCCAACCATGTAATATGTATTTGGTTTAAAATCTTTCTGGACATCCAAAGTCTGGGATTCTTGTCAAAACTATTGAATTTACCATCTACGTCAGTAAACAAGCAAAGGGAAATAACATGCCGTGTGATGAGACTTAGACATTGTACTGTTTGGATTAGCAACGTCTGAAGCAGGAAGTTCAAGTCAGTGAGGTAAACCGGTGATTGCTGTGGTGATGATGTTCTCCTTTTTTGTGGTCACTTCCTCTCATGGTACCAGTCTTATTCTCTATTAGCCTTTGGGAGTCAACGTGGGATGAGGTTGTAACTGTTTTTTGTGTTTACATACATGTGTGTTTATGTGAGTGTGTGTGTGTGTGTGTGTGTGTGTGTGTACTCCGTGTGTTTTTGTGAGATCCAATTTGAGTTTTGCATCATTTTTGTGGAGTATAGTCTTTTTCAATGGTCCTAACTTATTTTCTGTGTCATATACTAGGATTCAAGGATTCAAGGATTATTTATTGTCATACAAGTCACACTCACATGCGATTGACACAATATACATAATAAAAAGAAAATAAAGTAAAAAACAGTAGCAGCAATTCAGTTTTAGTACCAAGCAGGCCTGATGGCCTATATTGCACGTCCCTATATCAGGTCACTGTGGAGCTACAGAGCACCACCAGAGCTCAGTAGTCTTACAGCTTCTGTCAGTCTGGTGGTTCTGCTCTGGATGCTCTGCAGCCTCCTGCCTGAGGGGAGAGGGGTAAAGAGTGCGTGTGCTGGGTGGGTGGTGTCCTTAACCCTTGTGTGGTTTTTAAATCAATACAGCCATAACAATTTATGTAAAAATACTTAACAGATGTTTACTTTATCCCAATTACAAGCAATATAGACAGCATATATCATAAATATTTGCCATTTACCTCTGTAAGAT
>JAVQJL010045545.1:0-27158 GCA_036024295.1 Nannoperca obscura | reverse complement strand
TGGTGTTTTTTTTACTCCTTAATCAAAGCGACCCCCCCCCCCCCCACCCAGCTTCCAGTTTTTATATTTAGTACTCACTCCAGCTAATGCACAGTAATGAGACTGATATCAGTCTTGTTGCCTCAAATAAATGAGCATATTTCCGTAAAATGAACAGATTTTTGTGGTGAGTGGGACACATGGGTCTGTATACACTGTGGCTGACTGTTCACATGTAAATGTCCAAATTAATTATAGTATAAGGACTTTGTTTGGCTTTCTCTTGTTTGGCTTTGACCTCAATTTAAACTTTTTCTATGTAAAATACAATCTTGAGCAATGTTTATCTAGCATAGCGGGGCCTTGATATCCCAGAATGTTGTCAATATTGTATATGGTCTGACAAGGACTGTGCTAAAAACACATTGAAAGATTACTGATTTAAGTCCCATGAGACGGTGGTGTGTTCACTTGCAGAAACTGAAATATTACTAGACAACTGCTGCATTGCATTTGAGATTTCTGTGTAGATTAAAAACCTAGTTCTAACATTGACAAGTATAAACCCAAGTATACAATACAATACATATTTACCCAGCAGTATATTCACTAAGGAGTAAACAAGACTGAAAGCTGGAAATAAAGTTAGATGCAGTGGTCATTTCACAAATGAATGAAGTCTTGCCTGCAAAGTTGACAGGTTGAAGTGAAAGTGGCCTATCAGAGTTTCATATTTCTTGTGGACAGTGCAGTGGACATTCAGTGGTGCTAAAGGGAAGGACAAGAGGTAAAAAAAACTCTGTGAGGCTTCATCATCCTCTGGAAGATAAATATCCAACACACAGATTAAGATCATGGCAGCATGTGCTGATCAGAAAATCCCCTCAGAAGCCGGCATGTCACATTACTTATATATTCTTTCTGCTACCAACCAAGGCTCTTTTTGAACATGTAAAATAAACTAAGATCCCAAAACACAACGGTGACAGCCAGCTCTTCTGGGATCATTTAAATTACCAAGTCAATAACTAAAAGGAGGACTCATAAGTACGCAGGACGTGATGAAACTGATACTATCCGAATCCTTTGTTGCAGGAAAAATAAGGTTTAGAGCAGGTTATTTTAAATCATGCCCACGATGCGTCTGACTGTCAGTTCATAATATAATTTTGTGTCTTCAGCTGTGAAGAATAACTCTGGTGGGACTATAAATTACTGGCCTAGGTCTACTTGCATTTGCTATTCCCTTGCATCCAATAACAGCTCTTTCTTGCGCCTACTCACTAATAAATCTTTATGACTTGTTAACCATCACATAGGGAGCCAGTCTGATACACAGAGCTCTTCTCTGCTGCTAAGTGCATTGTACTTGAGCAAGACTACCTTTGACAGGATATGTATGAGAACTGCTTTTCTGAAAACACAAGATATGCATTGCCTGGCTGTTGGTTGAGGTTTTGGGGTGACTGCAGTGCATCATTGGCTGCTCCAAAATCCTCTAAGTAATTGCAGAAGATCTTCTTGTTGGCAAGAGTTATTGTTTTGTGAGGCAGCCTGTTTTAACTTAAAGTCTTTCTAGTCATAACCTTAAACGTTCAGATTTATTTTGAAATTGTTTTTTTCTTGCTGATGCTTTTGTCAAATCAGCGTTGAGTCCCAGTCTCTCCATTCACTGGCCTAAAGCAATGTCGCTTGAGGTTTATGCCCACAGAATCTTTGTTTCCCTTCACCCTTCAAACCCTGTTTGTCAGAGCTATTGTCTTTCTTCTCACTAACAGGATTTCTTATACGGTGCAAGCTGTGGTTTGCCCCCTCCTTGCTGGACTTCATCCACCTGACCTGACCAACCTCTCAAGAAGTATTGATCAATTTTCTAGCCAAAATCTAACCCGTGTGTTTTTGAGCCTGAGTAGGTGATGCAACCTGAGCCAAGGTCAAGTGCTGGTCTGGAGGTGAGGGCAGGATTATTAACAGGGCATGTTGGGGCCTCTGTGATCTTCCTGTTCATGTGCATAACAGTTTGTCATTATTTATATTTCAGCTGGCTAATTGTGTAAATAATAATCCAAATGGCTTAATGTTTCTATTGGGGCTGACACGTCTGATGTGACAGGAAATTAACTGGGAGAGAAATTGACAGTGTAGATGTACATGTTGGCAAGGGAAGTCGTTATTGAAGAAATGTTCATATCTACGACCGTAGCACAATTATCCAGGTGTAGGTGAAGCATGACTTTAAATCTGTCATGTCTTTGTAGAGAAGTTAATACCCCAGCAGAGCAGGGTCAGACACAACTAATAGTCTTGCTTTCTCAATTCTGGACTCTGGTGGTTCTTGGGTCCCTCAGAGGTCAGCTGTAAAATCTGCATTTCAGAGTTCACCAAAGTCCCATGCATATTTACTCTGCCTCTGTAAATTAATCGACTGATTCAGGTGATTTCATTGAAATTAATCAATTCTGGTATGAAATTTAGCTGTTATAAATGCAGGAACTTGACCATGTGGGGTCATGTGATATTACACTCTGTGATTTGCTGGTCCATAAAAACAACTGGGGTATAAAACACCTTGTGGGCATAAACCCTCTGAGTTATTGCTCAGAGGTAGGGTTGGGCGGATCAATGCCCAAAGGATCGATACTACCAATACGAAGTCTTGATTTCAGTATTGATACTGGTATCAATATTTGCATCTCTGCTGCTGTTGTGTGCACATGTGAGTAATCACATCTTTGGTTCAGAGAATAATTAACATTTATTACTCACCATTAAAAACTGTCTAGTATTTAAACATGCATGTGATTAAGTCATTAATAGAGAACAGTAAACAGAAATGCCTAATGTTTGGCAAATTATGGTGGTAATTAAAATATTCATGTATATATATATATATATATATATATATGATGATGATTTACCCTTCAGTCCTCCTTCTTCTGATTGTACTGCACACTAAATCACATGTAGTGGATGAACAAAATAGCCATCAGTACCAGACGAAGAGAATAGATAGCTGCTTCCCTAAACATCACGTCACATTTCAGTCTTGTTGTTACGGTAACCAGCAGCATGGGAACATCACGTGGACTCAGTATTTGCACACCAGGGAGCAACAGGTTGCATTTGCAGTTTTTAATGGCTGCACTAATCAATATCTGAATGATGAACAATAGGTCAAATATCTTGTGTAGTGCATTGTCGAAGTGACCATAGTGCTCGTAGTGACAGACCCAAACCAGTGAGGCTTTGCATGTGTCGTTGCAAGGAAAAGGCATTTTCTTTGAAACTGCAAGTGGAGCACGCTACAAAAACTAAAAAAGGAACTTGTAATTTAATTAAGTTTGACAACGTGAACATTTCTTGTAGCAACATGATCAAACAGTTTGAATAACTGAAATGAATACCTAAACTTGGATTAGCCATGTAATGCAAACTTTGGTACAACACAGACAGGCCATATTGCTCTCTAGAGCAGGAGGGCTTAACAAGGATCCGTTTTGCTTTTGAGATTAAACTCAAAACAGTGATGATGAGGAATTAAAGTGGATTAGAATCCACATTTTTGCCTCTTCATATTCATGAGGTAGGCGAATCTTAAGAGGTGTCACCAGACATGAGTAATGTTTTAGTAGTTGTTTATAGGTTTTAGTGGTGTAAAATGTGTCTTTGAGTGGTATAGTTTTAGTATTTGCTTATGGCCACCTGAAAGATTAATAAATCTGAGAAACACAAATCAAAGTTAACCAGGAAGATACCAACACACAATCAATGCCATGTTATAATTTGACAATGCAACTTTGTGCAGGGCCCCAACAAGGGGCTGTATTGCAAAGCGAAATTCGGGGTATAACAAGCTAAACTGGTTTAACTCTAGCTCACTTGTAAGCAGTGAAGATCACCATGCCACCAACCACCACCTATTTCTGACTTCCTGTGTTTTCTGGCCCATCTGACCTATTTTCAATGTTCCCAGATCCCCGCAATTAAATAGTTGAGTAGAATGTTATCAAAACGGGCAGAACATGTGGCCACATCAATGAAAATAAGATCACAGTGTATAAACCAGAGCTTTCCTTTAACTGAGCCAGTTGAAACCCAGCTTTGTGATAGCTGTTATCCAGGATCATTAATTTAGGCTCAGTAAAGCCCAAAGGGGGCCAAACTGTGTTGAACTCACTTTCTCATACAGGGCTCTGGTGTAGTCCTCTAGGCTCTAGTAGGACAGGATGCACTCCCAGAGGGGGAGTGAAGTGTCACAGCCAGAAAATGTGACAAAGATTTATAGAGGGGATTTCTGATTGCTGTAAGGACTCCCATTAAATGGCATCTTTGTTTCCCCAATGGCATGTCATCTTGCACTTGTAAGCATCAATTTAAAATATGTTGTAATGTTCAATGTTTAATCCTGTCCCTTAGCTTTTGGTCATCCTATTGGTTTACAGATTATGACATTTCCCATTAACCTGTTTCAACTGGAAATACGTACATCACTATTCACAGCTGCCCCTTTCCAGAAGTAAAGTCTCTATTTCACTTGATCAATAAGCTTGCCAGCTAATATTAGTTTAAATATAACCAAACTTTCCAGTCAAATTATGCAGCAACATCTTTTTAAAGAGCTGCTTGCTGTTGCACTTGGTGTAGGGAGATCCCAGAACAAACACCTGCGGGATGCAACCCTTAAATCATATTCATTTCCATCAGGCTGGAAAAGGGAAGTAAAATCACACCATTCTTTGTGTCTTATGAAGTCATTTTGGAAACCCCTGAGCGTATCTAATATAGAATACATCTCTATTGGTGGAGGGAGGCATCACAGGAATGAAAGAGTGGAGAAGGTATCAAGGAAGAGAGGGAGGGATTCAGCATGGGAGCATGGAAGGCAGCCTGCCAGCCTGTTAAAACAAGCAATCCCACAAAATCCATTGCACAAAAATCCTAGAAAGCCTGCTAAGTTCCACGTATTTGCAATGCCGTGCCTTTGCTGTAATGACATGCCAGCGAGCATGTAAGGAATGCAAGTACATAATGAAGGAATAAATAAGGAATCCAAATCACGACCCCATTATTAGCATTCCAAGTAGCCCATCTAGTATATCATAGATGGATTGGAGTGTTGCAGTGTGACATAGAAAATAATTTGACTAAAACTGGGATATAAATATATTACAATGAGAGACTGACTGTTGATGTGTTTGCTTAGCTTCTCTTAATGCCATTGGAGAGGTGTGCACATAGCACCATACACATGGAGATTCACATGAGGGGACCAGGCAACCCTATAAGAGTGGCTATATTGGATGATTCTGCAAAACTCCAGATTAATTTCAATGCATGTCCTTTTAAAATTCTCACTTTCTACAACATCTGCTCAAAGAACGGTTAAGATTAGGGAAAGAATGTGGTTGTTGTTAATAAAAACAGATAACATTATTTGCAGGTATGTGATAAAATAATACCCAGATTCATTTACAACAGGTTTGGACAAACATTGGAAACCAAATTAATTAGCCAAGTTATCAAGTGAATAAACCTAAAGGTTTGCTTGAAAAATGTTTTAACTACACTTTTAGAATCCATATACCATTATAAAGAATATGAGTCAACAAGCAACCAGTGTTTTTGTGCTTTGACATATCCAGCATTAATTAAACAGACATGGTTTTGTGCACGACTTCTCATTAAAATTCTATGAAAATGTATTGACTTTCTTCTATTTACTCCTCTGTTAATTAATGTGACACAATAGTAAAAAACATGCTTATTCATTTAGAAATGAAAACAATTGTCAAGCCATTATCTTTATCAATAAGCTAATAACAGCATGAGAGACCTCCCAGCATGAGTAACACTGTCGTGACACGCTGGGTCAATGGTTTAAAGGCGTGGATGATGAGAATCCTGCCAGTGGTAATCAGTTGGGACCACCAGAAGCATCCCAGTGGACTCCTTTACACACAGTCGGACTGATGGAACATGTAGCCAGAGACTTTAAGTCAAAAGGAGGCAGCACTTACCACTGTAATATCTTATCTGGTACACTATGTATAAAGAAAAATCTTCTAAAAAGTGGTTCTAGTAAAGGCTCTTGACTTCAATTATTAACAGGAAACACAATCCCGGGGATCTCAAGCTATGCTGTGGATCATAAAACAAACTGTGACTCTTCTTTTAAAAAAAAAGCAAATACGTATTGAGAGAAACCTAAATTAAATTTTTTTCACCAACATAATGAGGAAAATGTTCACGGGCAACATACATCTTGTGTTTTTCTTTCAATATCTGCTCTTGCAATACAATATAATCTGCAGTGCAACCTGTTTTTATTTTGTGATGCACAGATCTCGATTTAATAAACATTTCCTTTTATAACTAGGTCAGGTTTGAACTTATGAGCAGCTGCTCCAAGCTGCTGATCTCTAAACAGTGCGTGAGCGTGTTTTCATGTGGTGAAATCCAACCTGGTTCAAAGGGATCTGGGAACTTTTGAAAGACCATCGTCTATAATCTGTGAGGAAGATTAATAAATAGGAATAGAAATGTCACAACAAACGTATCTAAGTTGAATCCCATGCACCACCCAGTGCTTACCGTCTTTGGTGCTGCAATAACAAGAGATGTCTTTGTTGAAGAGAATGTAGGCTTAGAGTTCTTTGTGGGATGCGTGTATTAAATGCAGAGTTTGTGAGCCTGCTGCTATGGATTGAGTTGGTGTAAACAAGACAGTCAGCGTGAACAGAGAAAAAACGAAAGAAAGAAAGAAAGCGTGTGGCTCCTCACAAATGGGGAAGTTCAAGTTTATGTGGGAAGAAAACTTTTTTTGGTTGTAGACAGATTCAGAAGATGATGTTACGTGTTTTTCAGAGTAAGGCTGTAATGCTAATGTTGTTTCACCCAATGGTCAGTTCAAAAATCACATCTTCTTAGATGTTTTCAAATGGGGGGAAACATTTCTACTTCGACTGTTGGTAATAATTTCACAAAATATTTAATGGACCAATACACTATTTACATTATCTATCTATCTATTTATGACTAAAGGAATTGGGAACACGAGTATCTGTCCCAATTTAAATGTGATCCACACATTATATTTATAAAACCAGTGAAATAAAAATCATACCTGCTGTAACAATTATGATCCCCTTGCATGCAAGAGACTGGCAATTACATCAGAATGTTACAGGTGGCGAATACCTACATTTCCTGTACAGTAGGAAATAACATCATTGTGATTGTGCCAAGAGATGTACAAAGCCAGCAGAGATGCTTTTTTGCTAACTGCCATATCTTTAAATAATTGATAATGATTGTGCGTATGTGTGAGAATAAAAGTTAACAGCTGCCCGAGAGCAAGCCGATGCTTCCCTCTTAGAGGTAGGAGCCGGATAATGAAGGAAACAACAGCGTACTGCAGTGAAAACACTGCTGTGCTTCCTGAGGAAAGCACCTCTGTGAGATAATGAACTCTGAGTGTGTGTGTGTGTGTGTGTGTGTGTGTGTGTGTGTGTGTGTGTGTGTGTGTGTGTGTGTGTGTGTGTGAGACTTTTTGACTAAGAACTGCTCGTCCTTTCTTGGGCCTAGCCATGCTGAACATCTTTAATCCTCTACCACCATACAGTAAATCTGTTAGCCTGCACATTAACATTTCAGCCTCTTTTATGGAATACTTTAGAGCGTCAGTGAAGAGAGGGATGGATATAAACAGCTTGGACTAATCCCAATACCCAGGACAACGAAAAATAATTAATTGTGCCTAATTTGCTGCTGTCTAAACAGAGATTGGATTTCGTTTAATGCTAAACAGGCCAGTCCAGGAAATAAACACATTCCTAATTTAAAATGCTCCCCAAAGTGTTTCTCGCTTTTCTCTCTGCTCTCCACAAGAAATATATGCAAATGACAGCATTTAGATTTCATTCCCCGCACTGAGAGGAAATGGTGTAAGATCCCCGAGAGGGTTTCAAGTCTTAAGCGAGCCTGCTTCATTCTTTCTTCAAAGCCCCATCCCTGAGCTACTGCACCCTCTGCCTACATAGTGAACTTGTTTGGAGGGCAGAGATGTTTGAGCGACTTATGAACTGTCATGGATCAGGCTGGACGGTGGCCTGAGCCTGCTCGTGTTCAATCAAATGAGAAATTTAAGAGTAAAGCTGCGTGGATGCTGAGAGGCTCAACAGCTGCTGCTGCTGCTGCTGCCTGTCTGAAAGCAGGAGGGTAAAAATAGAAAAAAAGTTGAGAGCTTACCTTGAAACCTTCTGATCAGTGCGGAGTAAAGACAGAGACGGATGACTGACAGAAATAGAACATAGATATCTGACAAGGCCCAGTTTATTTGCATCATCTCTTGCTTTTTCACAAAGGAATATGTGATGTTATTTGATTGGCACTTTAAATGGACTATACTATATGGACCCATTGTGATGAAATGTCCCTCCAAGAATGGTGCGAACAAATGCCACGATAAAACGATCTGAATGCAAACTATTAAAGGTGCTCTGTGTGGCACACTTAAAGGCACACTCCATCTATTTTACACATACGGTTCAGTTTACTTGTGGTGAGGAGCACCATTCAGCCATTATTATAAACAGTAATTTAGTCCCAAAAAACTATTTAACAATAAACCAAGTTTGCAGGTAAAGGAAATCTTTCCTCTTTGAGTGCATTATGTTCTCTTAAAGCAAAAGAAGCCAAGAACCTCGGCTGGCTGGCATGCTTGACTAATACAATTAGTCTTGTATTCCAGACAAAACTAATTTAAGGTCACAAATGCTTTTTCTAACTGATTAGCTTACAACAGTCCAAAGGACCAGTCCCACAACAGGTCCACTACTGATGATGCAACACAACAAAGAGAATTTCGCTCAGCACTTCCCAACATTGTAGAAAGGCTCATGTCAGATGAACCAGGAACAGTCTATTGTTATTGGGAGAGTTGTTATTTATACTCTTTATACAATAGAACCACAAAGACGCATTTTTAAATGAGGTGCTATCTCTGTGTTTCCTTTTCTAGATTGTTTTGTCACTCATCATCAGACATCTTCGAAGTCATCTTCAGCGGAGTTACAGGGAGGAACAAACAGCCCCATTTATATACTACTCATTTGCTTTGCCACATACCTATACAGTTTAGAGGAAATGTCCTTTCTGCCAGGATTGCACGTTCAATCACAAGGTTGTTTCCAAATCAGGAAGTGTTGGATCCTTAAGGTAAGTAAGTAAGTAAAGCTCTATTTCTATAACACTTTAAAACACAGTTACAAAGTGCTTCACATACACACAAAAAGGGATGAGGTTGTAGTGAATGGTTGATTATGCGAATTGTTTTCCCATTAATTATTCTGTATTTCTTTTGTATGAGTAACAACAAAATGATTGCTTGCAACACTGTGTAACTCTAATTCTGCTTACAAATTGCAAATGGCCTCATGATTAGGATGTGTATTCGAACATGACCCCCGATAAAGCCCATCAGTCAATTAAGCAAATGCCTAAAAACATGGTCTGTTTCCATTCAAGTGAAAAAGCCCTCTGGTGGCCATGGGGATTATGGCTCTTGTGTGTCGCCAGCAAAGGAGGAAGTAGTGCGACGTTGTTGCAGAGCCACAAGTTTGCGGAGGGAGACGATCGGGATGCTTGGATAGGTGAACAAAAGAGTTTGACCTGAGTTTGAACAACTTTAGTTTGTTTAAACCATCACTGCCATCTGTCTCTGACCTTAACCAAGCAATCATTATAGAAACCATGACAACAAATGTCGCCTAACCTTAACCAAGCAGTTATTTCAACACAAACTATACCTTTCTCCCGAACTCTAACGAAGTATTCTCTGGGTCTAAACCTAATTACACTGTAGAGTTTTGCTGTTTTGGAAGAGACCCATGAAGGATGTCATCCTGTAGAGCAGATTACACTTTTAATTGTTCTTCTGGAGGGAGGGGGGCAGTCACAAACAACATATATCGTTGTTTAATTTGAAGAAGTTGTTGATTTCAACACTGACAAGACAGCAAAATATGTTGTGGACCTTTGATCTGCCGTTGGAATCTTTTGTTCTGTTTTTAGTTTTTTAACGTCTGAAAGTGTGTTTTATCTACTTTTCATAATTTTTTCTCTCCTGTGCTCTCCTTTGTGAAGGATTTGTTTGCTCCTGATGACATTTTAGCAGTATGCTCTTTGAATAAAGAAGAGGATATAGAAACACTGCCATCTAAGCGTGATCCTCTTCGAAGCTCTGCGGGTAGCATCAACAAATTGACTGGGATTGAGGTGCTTCTTTATTTGAGAGGAAAATCTGGCAATAATCTCATTGTTGGGTGAGAAAGATGAAAAACAACTGCTTCCACTATCAAGGGGAAAGGATTTGAGAAACTTTTTGGGGAAGGAGTCAAGGGTGGCTAACAAAACAGTGTTGCGGGAAAATGAAGTTATGTACCATGGGGATTAAGCTGACAGATAGGAAAGGTAAAGACTGCCTTCTTTTCCAATCTGCCTGTGATATCAGGTTTGATCAGGAGTAAGCAGCAGAGGCCAAGTGCAAAAAACAGGACAGAGTCAAATACTAAACTGCCACTCAAGATTGAAGAGATTTCTAGACTGTGCAGTACAAAATAATACTTGAAAGAATGGAGAAAAGACGAAGCTGGAAACAGTCTATCTTGTGGTTAACCTAGGGGAGAACTGGCAATGCGCTACATCATTGAAATGCATTACATGTGAGGGAAAAATGCGACTGTTTGCATATGAATGCTACAGTCGTGTGAAAGATGAAAAGAGGGAGACACGGTATCCAAGGGTGAGGTGGAGGGAAATAATAGCATGGTAACAGTAGGCTGGATTCTTGTTCGGCTGAGAAGCGGGGATGAACCGCGGAAAAGTGACAGTGGTAGTAATTAGGGGAGTTAGTCATGCAAAGGCTGTTAAAAGAGCAGACCGTTAGCACTGGATATGGGAGAAAGGCAGCACATCAGGACAGTGGATAAAGGTAGACGTGGGTTTTAATACTGACCCTCATCCGACTTGTTTAGGATGAAAAAGAGTGTCCAGCCAAAGATATTGAGGCTCCTGTAATAACAAGACTTTATTGAGGCAGTGGGTATAAAGGTGAACCCTGTTTGGCTGAGTTTTATGTGGTCAGAGTTTGGCATTAAATATTGACTGACCATTTTATGCAATATCCAAAGGGTGGCAGTAATGCAACATCCACAAAGCAATTTAACTGCAGAGAAACCGTAAAGCCTGTACTGGCTGAGTCCTGAGCTGTGTCATCAGCTTTAGTGATGCTCTGGCAGCGTCTGTTGATTGCCACATTATTCACACAAACAATAAATCCATATGGCTGGTAAAGTGGCATTATTTAGCTCATTATTTAGAAGAACTTATGAAAGGCACATGTAGATACTGTCTTTGCCAACTAATGCCAAAAAGATAAACAAAACCGAGCAGCAGAGTCCATGTGAATCCTCCCCGGCGGGTTAGGGTTCTGTCTTATATTTACGGCCCTGACTTCCTGTGTGGTCATTTGATTAAATACAAATTAGTTTCAAAACATGAACCATGTAAGCACAGTATTGGCTGAATTAATGAAGGTCTTAAAACTAGATTTTGATATAATGCCTTTATTATGAGGTAATCAAGCAGGCCCAACCTGGAGGCACCTATGATGTCACGTGAGAGCTTTTATGGCTCATATTCCCATTCTCCAAGCAAAGTAACAATTAAGCAAATTACCACAACCAAACTGCCACACAGTGAACCTTGGGGCTTTTGGGGGCCCCGGATGGTCTGGGGCCTCGGGGCAGTTGCTTGCTTTGCCAGGTTGATAATTCAGCGTTGCCCACAAGGCCATGTTTATTTGTTGTTTTCCTCAGTTTTGACGCTAGTTATTTTACTCTGCCTCTGCTCTGAATTGACTGCAGTGGATGAGGGTCTTTGCTTCCTAGAAAGTGTCTTATTTTTTTAGGAAATAAAGTGATAACTGAGACACATATTGCATGTTGTGACCCAAATTATATAAAGCGTAACCTCCACCCAAATAAACTAAATAATGGAAATAGTGGGACAACAGCTCTGCTAAGGCAAGAGTTGTTTTTCTCTGTCTAAAATAAATAATAAACTGCACAACCTTAAGTTTCACCTTGGACACTTTCAACCACATCTCACGGTCTTCTCAAGCTGATGACGTTTTGTTAATTGTGTTAATTGGTAAAATTATTGTTGTCAAACTACTGAGTGGGTTATGGTTTATGTTTAGATGGGTTAGGATTATCTGTAAAGATGTTGATGCAGTCTTGCCTTGATGCACAATGATGATGAAAAGCAGAATAACTTCTAATCGTGGGCGTATTAATACACAAACCCTGCCTAAAATCATTCATATTTACTTGTAAAAAACCTAATATCAAGTGATACATAAAGATATGATTTTTAAAACACCAGTGGAAACTATGCTCTTAACCCTAGTACAACTTTGCATTGAGTACCCAGCAGATGGCTAAATTAAGCTCCTTTGTCTGCGTATCACCCACTCTATACCACTGACAGGCCATCACTTAAATTCACATTATGAACAATCAACTTCTTTTTTTCCCTCTATAGTGGCAGAAACCCAAAAGTCCACCTTTCACTAGAAAAGTGTTCTTTTCTGCTGGGAGAATATGAGTTTAAATGTGACTCTCTGCAGAGTAAGCTGCAGTTGAAATGTTCCAGCACACTAACTTAAAGAAACGACAAAATAAAAGCAGCCATTACATGCTCATATAGCCATGTGGTCTGCTTTATAAACTGTCACTGCAGTCTCCAATATGTCAGCAAGTGCTGAACAGACTACTGTAGATACAGATAAATGAACACAGTCTCATAAAAAAGAGGACGCTCACTCGCCAATGGTCAGACATTTTGAAGGAAATCAATCAATACGTTAAGTGATCTCGGGCAGTTACCACACAGGAGACATAAAGAACAGAGAATAACTCCTCGGGTGTGAAGCTGGATGGATTAAACATCTAGCAACAGTTGCTGCTTGTTATTGGCAAAAATATACAATATCATTGCATGTATGTGTGTGTTACTAGTAACACAGTGAGTACATCACATTACCTGTTTCATCAGGACAATAGGTTTTCAACCTCCTGTTTTTATGTTTTCAAATTAAGCCTTTACACATCACAATCCCTCTCTTTTCTCCTCCTGTGAATGTTAAATGTGTTTTTGATGACTTATCCAGCACTCAGAGGCATAAACATAAACGTATCCAATCAAATCTGGTTTGGGGCGACAAGCGAACCTTTCCTATCAGATAAAATGGGAATGGTCTGTTATCTGGTGGTTATTGTAGCTACCAGAGCCAGGTGAGTCCACTTGATACAGATAGCAGAGTTTTGTCATGTGCATGACGGACAGTTAGACTGGAATGTTTTCTGATGTTTGACTTCACTAAGATTAAAGACCGAATGTACATCTCATTCTCCAAAGATTATATTTAGTCAGATTCCGGTTTCTAAAACCTCCTATTGTTCCTTTGTTATATCACTTGCTTGAGCTTGAGACATTAGTCACTATTATAATACCACATGTTTATCACACTTATACATGACGTTTAATTAGATTAATAATGACTTTCAGTGTCCCACTGCGGTGTTGCATTGATTTCGAAGCATATGGATGTGGACTAAAATGCTGCTGATACATGTTTGGGCAAGAGGGTCAGTCAGAAACTCTTGTTTGTAGAGCCTCAGTGATGGAGAGATTCCCTGATAGGTCAGTGCAGTTCAATAGCAAAGCAAGTGAAGCAACTCTTCAAACATGCTCTGCCTGACTGGATGTGTTAAGATCACTGTGCTGTAGTTATGCGGGCTGACAGATTGCTTTTGTTTCTACAGTGCAATTGATTTTCCAAAGTCTCTATCTGGTGTTCATTCCTGCTCCTCTTTTGAACTAAATGTTGAACTCTTTCTACAAGTTCAGAAACTGTCATGGTGACGACTATACTGACGAGCTATAAATACACTAAACTAACACTGTATGGAGTGAAGCAGAATGTGTTATTGAATCATATTGTAGGCTCCACAGGTTAAATATCAGGCTCACGAGACGATATAGTAAAGCCAATGGAAGCTGCGTATGTATTACGTGGGCAGGTGGAAAGTAGTGAATAAAATGAACAAAATGGAATGAAACTGAAAATGAAATTTCCACTTACTTGTTCTCAGTGTTTGGAGCTGGCAGAGCAGGCGGTAAACACAGGTTGTTTTAAGCATTTAAATAACTGACTGACGCTGATGCTTTCGACACAGACAGTCAACACCCCTTGAACGACACATAGAAGGCGCCACTACTTGCATGATGACACCATTTGGCTGCGCCTTTCAAAACCATCATCTGTTTTATGATGTGACAATGTTATAGTTGCTAAGGTTTGGTTGGGTTTAGCCACAAAGTTTGATTCGTTTCGTTTAGGGAAAGATCGTGGTTCACATTAAAACAAGCACTTTGGGGAGCTTCATTGTTGTGGTTACAACTGTTTATACTGGTTGTTGAATTGCTTTGAACACCACAGCTGAATTCCCATTCACCTAAACTGTTTTGGCTTGGCAGAGGGATGTCTCAAAACCTCAGCAGGTAAGTCTGAAACCATCATAATTGATTTTTTATTGTCTTTTAAATGTTTTTTTCTTTATTTGGGTGGTATGACCGTTTAAATGTATATTATGAAGAGTGCAAAACCCAGTTTTAGTGATTAAATAAGAGGGTAGACTGTGTGAAAACACCCGTCTCTTTAGAGCCCTGTTTCGAGCCACTCTGGCAGCTCTGCGGCAGTGTGTTTGCACCTGGATGAAAGGCACTGGGCCTTAGCAGCACCTTTGTTTTATATAATCTTTGTAAAATATAAAACAACACACTGCAGTGGAGCACAGCTAATCTTCTTCCAATTGTAATAAAAGATTACATTTCTTTACTTTACTTGTTTTAACCTCGCGTCTCAGTGGAAACTCCCTTGAAGTAATGAAGCAAAATACCAAGCAAAGTCGGATTTAAAACCCATAACCCTCTTTTTCCCAAGCTGTAGCACATATTATTTAACTTTTGGTCTGGCTTAACAAAAGTTAAGGATTAGGAAGAAGCAATAAATGTGGAAACGCTAAGCAGAAATGCTTCATGATGTGCAGAGTGAAATTATCATATTAATAATCAGCTGTGGTAGAAGAAGTCTCCTAGCGTCTTCATTAACAGCGCTGCAAGCTGTCAGTAAAAACCTGTTGAAAAGTCATTCACAATCAAAATCCCAATTCATTTTAAGCTACTCTTTATTTTCTTTGCCATTGCTGTTGACTGACTCAGCACTAGCATCTCAACACACTGGATGGAAAACGTGCAGCTATGGAGCACTTGGCTTTTTGCAGGCAGCAGATAAACCGCAAGCCATAAATCAAACAGCGGTTTGTATAAATGGATATGAAAAGCCTTTGCAATAAATGACAATGGTTTCACAGTGAACGAAAGTTAAAGAAAAGAAAGTTAAATCAGTGTGCGATTCCACGCCCAGTTCGCTTTTTTTTCTGTGGCGCTTTATCTTTTGGCATGTTTTTGCCTCAGGGTTGTATTATCATGAATTAGCCTTTGCCAGTTTAGTGGTAAAGGCATGAAGTGAGCTGGAATGCAAAGGCATTAATTAAACATTAAAGCCTTGACTTAAACAATGACAAGGCTTTCCTGGTAGTGAGGAGCCCATGAGTCTAAATTACTTCCTGTTAGTGTTAAATCAAGTAAAGTGATTTACATATTTACTTAATTATTAAAACCATTTTCTGAATAGGCTAGTCAATCTCTGTTGATGTTGCTATGATCGACAAAGTATTGACAAATGCTGGCTTTACTCATTTTCAGTGAATAACACGCACCTTGAACGTATTATACTTTGCTTTCACCACTATCCCTATTTTTTTGTTTGTTTTATGCATGACCAAGAACACGTAAACAAAATCTACACTGTCGAATCTTAAACGCTTGAAATAAAACTTGTTTCCAAGTAAAATCCTACAGGCATCTACTTACCAATTAATATTTCAAGCACAGGCCTAAGCCTCTTGCATTATCTTCCATGCAAATCCAAAAAAGAAAGATTCTTGTTAGAGTAAAAAATGATCAGAGATGGGACAAAATCATGAAAGTTGGATGTGCTACGCAGCCATAAACCACCACGTCCTGCACACACTTACTGGGCTGCACAACTAGCTATGTGGAGAGCACAAATCTCTAAGCAATTAAACCTTTGAAGACATTATGCCCTTAAGAAATTTGTAAGCCACCTTTACACGTATGAATATATATCATGTGCTCACAAACATAAGCATAAAATATGGACCATATTTAAATAAAAATGAACGATGACAGTGGGCCTTTACTCATGATGATTTACTGCAGGCAGAATCTGCAGGATGGATTGCTGATGGTCAGGTTTGATTGCCTATCTGTACTATTCAGTTTGACTTTCAAATATCAAAACACACTCTCCATTTATCTACAGGACTGCTTATCTTTTATTCTCTCACTCCCTTACCCATTTTCTTTCTGGAGAAAGCATGGGTGTTTTTGAAGCTTTGCCTTTGTTTACCTGTTTCTTTGTTCTGGGCTGTCACATTATCTCTCTAAGTGACGACATAGCCTCTCTGCAGGCTCATAATGACGAAATAGTGGTGGCACGCGGCCTTGTTCTTTTACATTGAGGGTATCATTGCATGTTAGGGCATTCTATTGTTCAAGTGTGGACTTATTTGGCAAGTGACAGATTTATTCTAGCCTCTATGATAACAGTCTGCATTTATTTAAAAAGGGAGTATATCTTTGTTTTCTCAGCAAAAGAGGCATGCCCAGTTTTAGCATCACTGGATCTGCAGCCTACTTCAGTTCAATTCAATCCAGTTATTGCATATTATTGGGTGCCAGGATTTGACAATATCAATCAAATATGAAGTAATATGAAGTCAAAATTATCTGACCAATGAAACACAGTCCTGACTTCAAAAATGTACCATGGTTTTCTCCACATGGTGCAAGATCAAATTGAAAGCACACCCTTGCAGACTTATTGACTTCCACCCTGCAGTGCCTCCGCTGTATTCCCATCTCAAAGCAAAAGTTCACATACGGACTCCTGTGATGTCAGACTGTTCACTCAAAACAAATCTCTAAAAATTAAACAGCTATAAATTAATGCGATTACCTCTTCACCTCCCTGTGAAAACTCTCTTTATTGACCCTCTATCTGTGAATTCCCTCCACAGACTCTGTCAATTTGAATGATGTCATTGAGCTTTTACCTGCAAACCCACAGGTCTCCCAAATCAATTTTCACCTTTATGCAATTGAATTTTGGCCCATGCAATCCTTTTCTGAACTGTAGCTATCCATGTGAAACTTGTTTTCACATTTGAATTGCACCATACCCCTATACCATGCATTCATAAACATTTCGCAGGAAAAGCTGCTCTTGAGATGAAGATCATGTCACACTTCATATGTAGCGTGTATGACGAGTTTAGTTACCATGATTAAAAAGATTACCCATTGTTTTTTCTCTGGAAACAGGCACACTCATTGCTGTGCACATAGTTGTAACAATATATGATGATTATAAATGAACTTACTTTTTTATAAAGATGATTCACCTCTCTGTTAAGAAAAACCCAGAGAAATACTGAATTAGTTACCCAAGTGTTGATCTGCAGTAATTACGCTTGCACTCAAGGTCATTTTTGGCAGCAAGCAGCTGCTTAAAAGTGAACCAATTTTGTTTTTCTCAGGAATCTTTTAAAAACCTCCATTGAATGCTTTTTTTATTTTTTTTTGGTTAACTTCTTTTGGACAGAAGTTCAGCACATAACAGTTGTCATCCATAACACCATAGCTGTTCAGAGTTAGTTTTACATAACCCTTCCAGATTTCCCGGAAATATGAGTTGCACACACAATTGCTGTGATGTCACAAAAGAAAAACTATAATTGTCATATATGCAAATAACTGTGATAATATGACCCAGCATGTATCAGGTGATATAACGTGCTGTTAATTTTTCTAAATCAAGCAATGAGGCCCATTAAAATGGTGCATTCAAACATTCATTCATCCTCAAAATATTTAGCAAGTTCATTACACATTGCCCATTTTATTACTTAATCTTTAATATTATTACTACTACTGTCATACTTGGTAATAGCATAAATGTATGCTTTGCATGAATAAGTTAGCATAATTCTTCAAGTTGCACAATTTATCAATTAACTATGAAAGCTAATTAAATGTCTAGTCATTTAGAGGGAAAACTATGGTTTATTAAAACTTGGGATTTATTGTCATAGCTTTGGCCATCGGTTATGTTAGCATTAAATTCTATTAAAGTAATTTAATAGATCTCTGGAAACACCAGGGCTACAAACTGAGCTGAAAATAGTTCAGGATTTAAACATACCCCAGGTTTGTCAAAGTTATTTGGAGAAAACTAAGTGACATTAATTGATTACCCAAACAGGATGTTGTAAACTTCCATCAAATCAGCTTCCTGGTTCTATTTTGATCAAACTTGCCTCTAAATAAAGTGGTAGCTAATCTGGCTAAATGTCAGGTTGTTCAGAACCTGTTTGACTGTCTGACCACTTGCGTTTGATGACTCGTTTGACCTTTTTTTTGCTTCGCTACCACAATCCAAAATCTCGGTAATTACATTACAAAACATTGTTGGTGAGTGCAATGTTATCATAAACAACAGAACCATTGGGCAGAACTACAATGCTAATTGTTGTAATTGACATTATTTTTCCTTTATGATTTCAGTTCTGGTTGACTGGCGATGTATGTGATTGTTGTTGGATTTGGTGGAAAATCTTAAAGATTATTACTTTTAAAAAGTCAAATTACTTGCTCCTAAAATATACACTGTTCATTAAATTATTTGATGCTAAATTATTTGACATAAATAACAATAAACTGACAAGTAAGACATTGGTTTATCAGCCTGGGAACATCTCAGGCATTCCACAAGGTTCCATCCTGGGACCATTGCTCTTTATCCAGACAGCTGTAAAGAGATTGGGTGTCAAATGTATGCAGATAATGCAATCATTTCTGTATCAACAAAGACTCCACAAACTGGCTGCAAAGTTACTGAATAAACAAATGATTACTGTCTCGCAGTGGCTCCAAAATAATGTAACTCTAAACTGTGCAAAAAGAAAAGCATTTCTACTTTTGTTGAAAGTTTACCATCAGTCTACCATCTACTAGCTAGCTAATTAATTCACTCAAGTGAAAATAACTAGCCAGCTTCATGATGGATGGCCACTCTTTATTGTAGGGCAACCACACAGGGTCTATTTGTCAGATAATGTCTGGGGATGAATGTCATTCAGCTAAAAGCAGTCCACTATTAAAATTGTCTAGTTATCTGTATCACGTTTTGCATGGATTCATCTGCCTGTTGTCAAGTTGTTGCCTTATTAAAAAAACCACTGTGTTGAGTAAAGTTTTTTTAAGAGGTCATCTACTTCACCACCACAGATGATCAGATGAGCAAGTCGCTAATCTTGGGGTTGTACAATATCTTTGCCTCACAAAAGAAAAGTGCACTTCGCTGACCTCAATGGTGGGAATGGCCATGTCTGTGACACAGTCCTTTAAGGCTCCAAAGACTGCAGCTGCTCAGGTTCCAGATCCTGAGATCTGCAGGACATTGCCTTTGTGCCTCTTTCATACTTCTCTAATAGCTGTGCCCCATTAACTCTACTTTAATAGCATTCACTTTCTCTTGTAGTCTGTGAGACCTTGTTGACAGCATGGCAATAGACCATTCAATTCCCTGTAATTAATGTTATGTCACACTATTAAAAATGAACTCTAATAATAACTTTTCAAATTGGTGTTGGACTGAGGTCCACGGGCAAAACATTCTGAAATACATGAGGTATGCTGTAAATGAAAAGGTCATATTACTGCATCTTCTTAGAAATTGTGTGTATTCACGTAAAACACTGACTTTCCTTGATGGTTAAGAGTTCAATATACAATACATTTGGATGTATGTTCCAGATATTGAGTTAAAGCAATAACACTGCAGCCACAACAAATATCACTCACCATTAATTTCACTGAAGAACAGGGTGAGATGCAGTCTGATTGAATTTTGATCTATGAAGAAGCGAGGCTCCTACCTGAAACGAGTAGGCAATAAGCCCCTGTACAACATCTTGGCATCTGATAAGCCGTCAAACTGGACTGGTTTATATTTGATCTTCACACCACTACCCTGTAGTCATGCACCAACACCACTGCAACCCCTTGCTGTGTTTTGCTGGAGGGTTACTGTTGGAATGAACATGGTGTAATCCATTTAAGGTACTGTTATTATATTGTGTATTTTATTTTCTATATGCCATCCTGAAGTGTTTCTTTTTGTCTTATTAATTTTAGGACTGAATTAACAGTGGGCTTTTATTTTAAAACACATTGCTTTGCTAGTTTTGTTATGGTTCTATAAACACAACACATATTTTGGCTGCTCCCAGCATCAGCCTGGGAAAATCAAATTAATAGTAGTGTCTAAACTGTGGCTTGACAGAAAACACAGATGTTAATGGCTTAAATTTCCCCTGTTGCATGCCTGCTCATTTATTTTCAGATGTGTGAACATTGTGCATACAAGATTAAAACCCACATTTCCTGTCAGAAAGCACAGCTGTACAAGTTTAACGTCTACATCCTGTCAACTCCCAATTAGTCCTTAATGCTGTTAAATCACTCTATATTTGCCTCGTCAGCATATTCTCAATTCAACTAAATCTCACCAAGAACATCTAGTCCCACATCCCATTGTATTTATTAGTTGCCCCATCCATTCAGATGTGGCACGTTAGCTACCCCCAACATAGATATATGTGTGTGTAACCATATGTTAACTCACAAGACAGTGGCATGGTTCAATGTTCACATACAAGTTCTGAGTTAATTCTGAACTTCCTGGTACATGGCTTTGTGTTAATGGAGCACAGCCTGAGGCTCAGCCATACCTCTGATGTTGGGTGTAACAGTACTTTCATCCAATCCTTAGATGCAGCTAATTAGCAAAGTTAAACTGTCCCACGGAGTCGGTTTAACTGACTAATGATCCTTTCAGTTGGAGACAACCTTCCATTCATTAATTGTACTCACTAATTCATGGTGTGAAGGGCCCTGGAGCTCATCGGAGCATGCACTGGGTGAAAGGCAAGTTAGCTAGCAGCATGAACAAGCTAACCCTGTTTGCAAGTCAAACACATAAACATATTGACACACACATTCACACAGGCATTTTAGGGTCTTCAGCTCATCAGTGGGTGTTTAGACTGTGAGAAGCATGTAAATATTAAAAAAGTAAGGACCAAGAACTGAACCCTGTGAGACACCATACGACAGAGAAGCAAAAGATGACCCCTACAAAGAGTGACAATCAAATAAGTCTGTGACAAAATTCAGGCTACATTTTGTGAGACATAATGGTACTTATTGTGAGACATAATGGTACTCCAAGGCATAAAAAAAACTGCGCTTGACAATAGGATCACAACACAAGACAGATGGAGAAAGTAAACATGGAGGTAAAGCCTGTTGAAGATGCAGTGAATTCATGAATAGGTTGATCTTGAGAATCAAAACCATCTAAAACTCTAAAAAGAAAATAGAAATTAGGATCATGAAGCTAGTGTATTACAACGGAGGAGGAAGGACTGAAATGTCAAACTTTCGTCATATACGTTTAAAAAGACTGCTGGACTAATGAACTCCCTACCATAAGGGTAGGAGCTTTGAAACTTTACTCAAAGAAACAGCAAATAGATTAAACACATAGTATCCTTAGGTCAAGCTAGTTTTGTATTTTGTTTTTGGAAGTTCAGTTTGATGATTTTATGTTAGTTGTACTGCATAATTTAGTAAAGAATTTTGAACATCTATTGTTTTTAGACTGCTTAAAAGTATATGTGCTTGCAGCATTGTGACCAACATATTCCTTCATCAAGTGAGACACAGTCTCTCACAGACCCACTACTCAACACAATGTTAATAATGCTGAATCTACATTTCGTATTACATCAACGTGTTGACAGTGCTCTCTACCAAAATACCAAATGAGGGAATACCATTTGGGAGAATGATGTTTCTTCCCCCAGAAGAGTTCTAAAACCGTACTGAATATATGCCAAGGCATTCAAACTGTTCTGGAGGCTTGTGGTAGTACATCATCTTATTAAGACACTTTACTCTGTGTTGGCATTTCTTCCATTTGTCACCCATTGGGTATATCTGCATGGTTTCATGCATCAAGATTCACAATTATTCCACTAACATCCATCCATGACCTAAATTATGAAACATTTGCCTGAGAAACCAACGATATTAACATTAATTTGAAATTTCTCTATGAATATAGTCTTTTCAGTGTCTTGTTAATTATGCAAATCATACACTTATTTTTCCTCATACATATTTATAACTATCTTTACAACTTAGCCTATATTTGATCAAATTATATCTAAATGTCACCGTACTAAATTCAACTCAAAACATCACTAAATATGGCAAAAGTTGAAGGGGTTTTAATTTTGGGTCAGCTAAATCCTTAGGATTCATCAACCTTACTAAATTCCCTACACACCCATGGTGTGTACACACACACACACACACACACACACACACACACACACACACACACACACTGATGTGTGTGGCTGATCAGAGTCTTCACACAACTCTGTAATAAAAATCAGTAATACAGTAATCTGTAAAACTGTCAGGTCAAAGATGGCTAGCAACACTTCTCCACTCTCTTTCACTTCCTCTCTCCTCAAAGCAGTTGTGGCCTTGCTGGCTCCTCAGGTGAAACAAAAGGATTAGTTGTAACGTCTTTATGTTGACAAGTAGTACAAACATTGCTTTTAGTTTTATTACTTATTTCTCTACAAAGTGTCTTTTTGACCCTGATAATAAAAATGTTGCCATTGCTACATCTGATCTGCATTTAAATGTCCAAGAAAAAGTCCATGTATTGGCCTGTCCTGAGCAATTGAGTAATACGATCACATCACCAAACTGCTCTACAGTTTCCTAGCAGCTTATTTCTAGCTCTTTTTGTTCTGTCAATAAATCTTTTCCTACATCAGGCTGCTGTTTGAGGAGGGCCAGAGCAACAATTAACCAAATCTGTTACCTCCTATTAAGCTAATTTACCATCATCTGGCTAAAGCGGCTCTTTTGCAAAGCTATACATTTGCTCTTGGCGTTTCGGTGCTTCCTGCACATGGACATCCGTTTCCTCTCGCTCCACACTTCCCTTTGGTATGCCACAGAGATGTAACACTGACAGATACACTTGTAAGTTAGTTCAGCATACGTGCAAGCAGAGTAACCTGAAAAAAGTTCAAACAAAAAATAAGGTTAGAGACTAGATTTAACAGGCAACATTGTTCTTTGTGGTTGTTAGACAGCTGAATATGTGTACATGCTTGTTTGAAGTCTACATATCTAATGTATCTTCAATATACCAATCAAAGACATTTACAAATGCGTTCTGTGCTAAAATTGATTATTCTATTTATCTGCTTTTTGTGTTGTGGACTTTGTGACACAGACACTTTGAAATTGAGTTTCCTCTTTGTTGCTTTTATTGACAGTTTCTAAAGAACAGACCTGTATTACAAACAGCTGATGAAGAGCACGTCTATGAGCACAAATACCCAACAGTTGAGATAGAATATGTGCAGCTTTAAATTTTGACACAAAGTGCGTGAATATATATTTTCTTGGGATTTAAATGTAATCCATGACTTTAGATTTTACAGAAACTTAATTTTTAAATATAGAAATAAGAATAACATGAAGAAAACATAAAGGTTTTGCTTTTCTGCCTAAGGAACCACTCGAGTCTTGGTTCCCTTCAGTCTTGGCCTTTTTGGGATGAATCCCTTCTGGAGACTGAACTCAGAGCAGTATGACAGAAATATTCTGCCCTTCTCCCAAAAACAAACCTCACAAAAATCATATTGCACTTAGTGCTTCAGTTCAGCACTCAGTGATGTGGCAGTCAAACTCCAAAGGATTGGCCACCTGTCCCAGGCTACAAGCACACTAACTGGCTGCCTGGCTCTTTGGAAGCAGCACAGCTGTCTGCAGGAAGGAAAGAAGATTCCTGACGTTTTTGCATGCATCCATTATCTTCCTTGTTGGAAAACAGCATGATTCCTTTTGGGGAAATTGTTCCCTCAGTTCTAATCCTTGCGGAGGCATCAACAGAAGACTGATGTAGTTCCCTCTGAAGTAACAAATGGAGCTGTGCTGTCATCTCTCTGCTATAACGCAATGCAGCACATAGAATTTGAAAGGCTGAAGAGAGGCTTTATAGCTGCATTGGAAAATGTGGTGTATGGCTAACACTGTAGACTGAGAGCAAAACATGTCCTTAAACTGTTTTGCCAGTAATTGCTTATCTACACAGAAATCACAAGGTGTGTTTGCTGTTTATATTTATTTTTAGTCGCTTGTAATGACTTTAGACCAAAGCATAAAACATCAGGATATGAATATCACTTACCTAGGCTGGGCATAATTATCTCTCTATTTTTTCTCCAGACGGCTGCTGTTTGTGTCCTTTTTCAAACTTAATTTAGTATTTTTACCCAAACCACAATCTTTTCACAAACCTAACCAAGTCCTTTTGGTGTCTAAACCTAACCAACCTGTGCTACACAATCAGGGCTCTGGGGGGATGCAGGATGTAGGGGATAACCATCATGCTGATAATAGTAGCATAGTTAAAGCAAATGTATCACTGGCCTTAGTGTAAAGCCCCACTTGCAGCCTGTACAGGCTGAATTATTACATCCTACATCAGAAAAGTGTGGGCTGGTCAAAGGGGTCAGAAATGTCAATATCCTACACCTAAGGGTTTTAATTTTGCGTCAGCTAAATCAATAGGATTAATCCATAGTCTCACACTGATACCAAATATACGGTAGCTATTACCATATTATGGGATTAAGGTTGACGTTGCGTACATGTAGATGCATATTTAACTCCTGTGTTGTGCTTCTGTGTGGAAGCTCGGCTTTTTTTTGTTTTTAGCTCTTCAGGGTTTCCAACTGTTGGCTGCTTGCTAAATGCTGTAATAATGAATCATCTGGTCCTTGCTGTTTAGGCAACACAGAAAACTGTTTTCAGTTGTTTTCCTCATTGCCAGGCTCATGTACGTAATTACTTGAAAAGCTGAATGTTGACGCTTTCCATAAAATCCAACCTTCACAGAAGTATTTGTCAGGAGACTTTTACTGCTGCTGGGAGTGGTTTGCAAAGAGACATGTGGATAGCTGCTGTGAAGATATTTTTAATTTCAGCTGTTGAACTGAGTGTCCATAAAATGAAATGAACAAGTCAGCCCTCTTTGTTATGAGCACAGCAGACTATAACGCTGGTTTGATATGCATTAGTTTGATAAAATAAGCATTTGTATTTATGAATGCTTCTCATTCAGTAGCCTCATATATAAGGAAATGACTTCAAAGTGCCTCTGAATGCACGAGCCGTTGTCCACGTGCTGTCTAGTCAAGAAGCTACTGATGTAGTGGCAATGAAAAATGCTCATTTCGGCAATGCTGTTTTCAGTCGCTGTGTTCATATTTTCAGTCGTCTCTGTAATAAATCATGAGGTCATCATGCCATGCAGCACAGAGAGCTCACAGTAACAATAAAGCAGTTCTATTCCACACTGGACATGAGGTGGTTTTAATAAGATGGAGTAGCACTGTTACATGTGGGCCTCGTTTCTTTTCCTTCAGGCTTTGTCTTTCTGTACTGGACGCCTGGTCCACACTCAGCAGCATGAAGTGTACAAATTCTGATAGTAAATATCTTTTGTCTACAGATTTAATCATGCAAATACATGTATCAGCATTGCTTTTATTTATCTATTTGTGTTTATATTTTATTAAAATGACACTATATACACAAAAAGTTGGATTATTCAGCCAACTGCGGCCAGCAGAACCAGCTGAAAACAGATTATAAGACGACTTATCACCTTCTAACGTCACCTGTAGACCAGACGAACATGCTAGCAAATAAAAATAGAAAGAATTCATAATATATATCCACACATTGGTGTTTAGGAGAAAAATCAACAGACAAAAAAGATGCACACATGGCAAAAACTATTCAAAATGGCATTGAACAACACCATCCCTTCTATCAAAGGGGTATGACAAAGAGATAGTTACAGTGCTCTTGTGCTGGATAATAATACAGCCTCTGATTTGCTGTGTAGTTTGATTGGAAATAAATCTTGAATTCTTAATTCTGTCTTAATAAGCGTCACACAAACACACACAACACACACTGCCCCTATTTAAGACAAGGCTTCAAGGTAAGATAATAAAGCAGAATGCACCCTGAGGCTGTTACCACATCAGTTGATATTGTGCCTCAGCAGAGCATATCCCATATTCTCAAACAAGGTAACACATCATTAAATGACCACAAACCACTTTCCACATAGTGAACATGGGGCTTGTGGGATCCCTGTGGATCTGGGGCCCAGGGGCCGTTGCCCTCTTCGCGTATTTGACAGTCCAGCTGTGGCAAGCAGAGACGGAGCAACATTATCATTTAACCACCAGATGAATATGCATCCAATGTTGTTTGGTTTGGTCTTCATCCACTCCTGAGGGAAATATTTAGTTAGACGTTTTTGCTGTTAACAGCTTCTGGGGAACAAGAGGGGAAATGCAGCGTGATAATACTCTGTGGGTTTGTTGCCACGAGCGACCCCTTTCACTTTGTAATTTGATCCATTGTTAATATAAAAACATTAATGTGAACCTCTGTTCTCAGATCACTGCTCCTTCGGTGCATTCGAAGAACTTAGTAGTAATACTCCAAAGACAGGAATGCTATCTTTTCGTTTCATCGTCCTCACTCTCTAACCAGCCTTTGATGTATATGTATATAAAAAAATTAAAAAATAAATCCCCTCTCGCCCCATATATATATAATATATATATATATACACTACCGTTCAAAAGTTTGGGGTCACCCAAACAATTTTGTGTTTTCCATGAAAAGTCACACTTATTCACCACCATACGTTGTGAAATGAATAGAAA
>JAVQJL010045535.1:0-41120 GCA_036024295.1 Nannoperca obscura | reverse complement strand
TGTGTGTGTGTGTGTGTGTGTGTGTGTGTGTGTGTGTGTGTGTGTGTGTGTGTGTGTGTGTGTGTGTGTGTGTGTGTGTGTGTGTGTGTGTGTGTGTGTGTGTGTGTTAATCCTCATGTTTCCAGCCTTTGATCATAGAACAGTAGTTGCCGCTCCTTAAGGGCCTCTGTAGGAAATGCCTCAGAGAAAGTGTGTGTGTGTGTGTGTCGGGTGCATCTTGTCCACATGACTAAATCTGCAGTTTAACAAAGTGCCAAACCCCACAACTACACTCTCTGCTTTATTCCCATTCACGTCTTGATAGACACTGGGAGAAAGCAATTCAGAAACACAGCAGTATGTGATGGGTTTCTCCATGGAAACATACTGTAAGGGAGGCTGAGCTCGTTGCACAGATTGCAACACTCCTAGAGAAGGAGAGGTGTGTGTGTGTGTGTGTGTGTGTGTGTGTGTGTGTGTGTGTGTGTGTGTGTGTGTGTGTGTGTGTTGATTGAAATGCTGCAGCATGCAGAGACTGTTGATCCACTGTACCTATCTGAAAGACCAACTTGTCCTCTTCAGGTGAAGCATTCGATATATAAATAGTTATGAAAGCAGTGATGTGGTTTCCCGCACAAGACCTGCGCTGGGTGTCTGGAGGTTTGGCTCCAGCGTCTCCTAGGGACCGCGCAGCGCCTAGACAACAGCACACAGGCTGACAAAGGGAAGTTAAACCACACAAGGCAGAGGCTCTTTGTGTCGCAGCTGCTGAGGAGCTGAACTGTGGTACAGTGTGTTTAAATTCTGCACAGGCGTCGTTGCTGTGGATGCTCTTCCATGAGAGTATACTGCATTTTTTTTCTGAAGATGGACTGTGTGTTATATAGTTTCAATATTAGCTGAAGGGCTCATGTGTATACGCCGAGAGGTTTCATTCTATGTTGCTGTGCGGGAAGATGTTTTAATACGTTGACTATATTAAAGGATGAATACACGTAGGTTACATCAATATCTTTTTTTTATTTTAGTCATTTTTATTTAGCCAATCAGAGACAAGAACGCAGGTTCACAAAGGACAGCAGAAGCTACATTTAAGAAATATAAATTAAGAAAATATTTGGGTAAATACACATTCTTGCTTAGAGACAGACGAGAATATTGATACCATTCTCGAAGCTATAGCCAGGAGATGGTTAGCTTAGCTTAGCATACAGTCTAAGGCTGGCTAGCTGTTCCCTTTACTGTCATAACCCCTATAAAATCACGTGTTGTTTTTACAATAAATGAGATATAACATGTTAAATAGTGAGCTTTAGAGGTGCTGGTAGGCAGATTTTTGTTTTTATTTTCGCTTTCAGCCTTATGCTAAGCTAAGCTGTCCGACTGGCTCCAGCTTCATATTTACTGTGCATGGTGCTGTAGGTCTTCTCATCTAACTCAAAATGTCAACAAGGTTACCAGTAGAAATGTAAGTATCAAACAACCAGGTTAAAGTATTAGGCCAATTTGCAGTCCTTTCTTTTATCTCATGTAAATACAATTAGTAAAAAAAAAACTGATTTCAAAACCTTCAGCCTAAAAGATTCATTATAATTAGCTTTGGCATGCTACATTAGCTTTGGCATGCTACATTTGGCACCTTTTTTGTCTGGTCTCACATTGGCCATATCTTTCCAACACATGTGTCAAGCCCCAGAGCACCCCTATGGATTGTGCCATGGCTGTGTAAGAAGCTTTGCAGCGTCCCACTTAATTCACAGAGCATTCAGCCCTCGCTGATGCTCACGCTGAATCAACTGACAGGCCGGTGGATGTGGCCTTGCTAACTACATGTCCCGGTGGCACTGTGCTAAATATCGCCTCCCTTTCTCACTTACAGTAGCTTCTAAATGAAGTCTGTCAAAGGCGACGAGACAATGTGAGAAATACTCACATCTCTGTGCGAGATTAATTACTTTCTCCTTTTTATGGCTGCATTTTGCTGACAATGCCAAAAACTAGGCCGGTTGCTGCGAGCTGCCAACATTGGCTTTGTCAAGGAAAAACCATATACCTGAACAGGTGTTGCCGTTGCGGTTTAGGGTAGACTGAGTTTATTTAGATGATGAAAACAACTCAAGGCCATCGGCCAGAGTGTTTGTTGACAAGGAGACCTCTCTCAGTAAAGCAAGCAGCTGGCAGTTTCTGGTTAAATCTGGTCATGCATTTTGGAAATATTTGAATCTCCCTTTGCTCTATAGTTGGTCACATTTTAATATTCTGGCTGCATACAAGCTGTAACTTCTTGTCATTCCTCGGGGATGTATGTGTAATCTGTGTGTGTGCTGCGTTCAACAAGAGCCAGTGGGGTGTTTGGGTTAGTGTAGGGGAGGAAGTTCCATCATGGGCAGGCTGGTATTTCCTGAAGCTGGTGAATAAATTACACCCTAGATACCAGGTCTACAAAGACATACACCCATAATAGCACAACCAATTGCATATTGCCTAACAACAATATTACATCTACTATATTACAGCTAGTTTTTGTCCTTAGCTCTGTGTCTTCATTCCTACTCTCTAAATATTTAGCATCTACCAGAGATACAGAAGAAAAGCCGTCCCTCCATCTTACTCTCCCCTGATAATGGTAGTTGAGAGTGTTCAGAGACAACTTCCTGTGTAAGATATTGTCTGTTGCTAACATCTTTGGATAAGAATCATTGTTTTCTCAAGTGTACTGTTGTTGAACCCGGGTATCAGTAAGGAATATGACATCATCATAAATAGAAACAATCATATAACAGTTCATTTACTTTCGACCCAGATTTTGTGACATATGTACCTCATGCGCTTCATGTTTTAATTCATCTTCACTGCACATACTTATTTTTATGTTGCTTTGCCATGAATATTTAGGACTCTTAAGTATACTCTATACACGACTTGGTGTAAGTTGTTTTCTTTATATAATTGCTATATTACGGGCACATTACCTTTGGTAAACCACCCATTTTCATACCAAGATGAGCTTATGACGATGGGAGGTGAACAAAATCAGCATGTTGTCTTTATTTCACCCTGAACTCACTGTTGTGAAAAAAAAATCTGTGTAAACATTGTGTTGGAAGTTTTTTCTGCTGTGATTGCTATGGTAACAGCCACTGGCATCGGGGAGGCCCGTCTGTTGAAGAAGTTTAGGAAGTGAGCTCCATCTGTAACATTGAAACTTTGCAGCTGTAGCACTGACCGTCAACCCATCTGTTTCTACTGTCTGAATGTACTTTACAGTTGATAAACTAGTCCGTCACTCAGCTACTCGAGCTTGAATTCCTCTTTTGTGCATCATTTTTCATCTTTATCTCTGCTGTCTGGACTCATTATCTGTCATTGTCTCCTTATCTAAATCTCTGCCATGCAATAACTGCCATATGGAGAGATCCATCTGTGTGCAACGTCCATGCAGTCAATATTTTTCTTAAAAATTCCTTCAGATCTTTCAAGTTATGGAAAAGGAGTATACCCTGATTGTGTTATGATTTGATGAATTTCATGGATTCCCTTTATGATTAATTGATTATCAGCTGTGATGATAGTCTTTCATCCCCCTCTATTAAAGATGTCTTAAGACATTGAGTAAGAATTTCATTTCATAGCCCTCACACAGCATATTTGACTTCATATTTAATTCATGGCCAACCCTGAACTTACCTTGAGACATGCAAGAGTGGAGCAGAATGGGGGGAAAAAGCTGACTGAACATTTTTATACATTAATTATTGTCAGGAGTTGGTTAAGAGTGGTTTCATGTGAGGGGGAGATCTCATTTGGAATGAAAAATATTCTTTACTTTTTGGATGGTGAAGTTAAAATAGACACTATACTAAATTCAGTTTTAGCATTTCTGCTGTGGAAAACTTTCAGTGTGTTGCTGCATTTGTGTGTGTTGCTGAGTGGAGAATAACCCACATACAATGGTTCATTCATGGTCTCCAGAGGATCAATCCTACTTACTTTGGTGGTCCCGTGACTTTGACATGTCTTGACAACTATTTGATGAAATGCCTTGAAATTTGGTACCAACTTCCATGTCCTCGGGGTGAAATGTAATATCTGTGTTGATCCCCTGACTTTTTATCTAGCGCTATCATCAAGTCATGATGAAAAAGTTACATTTATGCCTAAATATCAGGAACACCTCATCAGCCACAACGTGTGTTTAGTGCTAGCTAGCTAATGTTAGCATGCTAACATGCTAAACTAAGATTATGTACATGGTAAACATTATAGCCTATACCTACTGAGTAGCATGTTGGCATTGTCATTGTTTGCATTCCTGATGTTAGCATTTAGCTCTAAGCACCAGTGTGCCTCACAGAGTAGTAACCATGGCTTAAGTCTCTTGTTCTTATGTGTTTTGAGATGTCTAATTGGTCAAGATTAGATTCTTTGTTATAATATAGATCTATTAGAAATAAATGAAAGACATGTTTTATTATTATTTATTTATACCTTTTGTTTTATAAAAATCCCTCCCAAGTGCAAAAGAAAGATGTTGCATTTGAACAGGACTTACATCACCTTTAAGAGGCAGAATCCTGTTTCATTGGGATTTTTCATGAACTTCAAACATCAGGATTGTCTCTTGGTTGTGTCCAGGCGGAGCCAATGTGTGGGCCATCACTCCAGAGGAGAGGGCGAAACACGACAAACAGTTTGACACCCTCGCCCCCGTCCTCGGCTATGTCTCAGGTAGGCTGTCTGACGGACTAAATACGTGCATAAGCAGAACATCTACAAGTGTCATCAGTGGTTGTGAACTCCAGTGACTTGTGTCTGTCTCCAGGAGAACAAGCCAGGAAATTCTTCCTCCAGTCCGGCCTGCCTGCATCTGTCCTGGCTGAGATTTGGTAAGCACCAGCTGACCAATTCATCCTAAATAATGTGTGGTTAAGCCAAAGCAATTAGGTCAGTAGATCCAAAGTTTTGTTTCTGCTCAGTTTGGTCCTCTCAGCCTGCATTAAACTTCCTGTTAGACAGTCACTTCCTTCACAGCCTGCCCCACCTAGTGAACTGTGTGTGTAAGAAGGGAAAGACTGTGTGTGTGTGTACTGTAAGTAGAACAGACTCTGTGTGTGTGTCTATTGATGTTTTTGTGACTAACACTACTGGAATTCAATCCCACCAGAGCTTTGTCCCTTGTGTAACTCTCGCCTTTTCTATTGTTTCAAAAAAGAAAAAAAAAAAAAACTAGGAATGCACACTTTGCTATAAACAGATCATATCATAACTTAGAGCTCTCTCTCTCCTCCTCCTCCTGTAGGAACCTAGCTGACATGGACAGCGATGGGAAGATGGACAGACTGGAATTCTCCCTCGCTATGAAGCTCATTAAACTCAAACTTCAGGGGCGGAACGTACCTTCTTCCCTGCCAATAATCATGAAGCAACCTCCCGTCTCCAATTCTGCTCCAACCATCCCTTCTTCAGCACGCTTTGGTAAAACTTTCTCTGAGGATATTACAGCCACAACCCAGTTTCTAAACCCACCATGTTTTAACTTTCTCTTTCACTCTAACCTCTTAGATGTGTTATTTCATTTGTGGCCTAAGAAAAAGACTACTTTGACTTTACAAAATAATTTTTAGTATCCAAAGAATAACAGGCAGCTCAAGTCCTTGACTGACACAAATAACAGTGTTTTACTCAGTGGAGTTACAGTAAATTCAGGGGGGGGGGGGGTTCTACTAAATGAAAGTAACCCATTTTTAAATGTTAGTCTGTCTTCTGAAACCGTGTTTTTGATATCTTCATGTTCACCTGTGTGTTTCTTTCTGATAGGAATGGGTTCTATGCCAAACCTGTCCGTTTGTCTGTCATCTATGTCAGCTATGTCAGCCATGCCCATCCTAACACCCATCCCGGCTAATCCCCACATGCACTCTGTGCAACCCCTGGTGCCCACGGCAATGACTCTGCCCCTCATCACCACCCTGGGAAACTCTGGACTCCCCAACGGCAATGTCAACCTCCTCACCCCACCTCTTGTTCCCAACAATGCAGGTTGGTCCTGCAGTGGAACCATTCTGATTTGCTTGTGGGACAAAGGGACTTTGAGATTAAATGCAAAAGAGGAGATGGCAGATAAGAAGCTTGTGCTTTATATCTCTGCTGAATGGCTATTCACATTAACATGTGCACATGCAAAGAAAGCCACTACTGTAGTTTTATAGCCGCGAACGCAGATATAGGTATAGGTGTTTCTGGGTACTTGAAACTTTAGGTGTAAATCTACCAAAAATTCGGCAAGGTCCTGAAGCCCTTGGACCCAGTTGCACCAGCTCTTTCAAGTTCAAACTAGTCTACACTGCTCACACTGTTTCTTACATTGGGATTAGTTGTTAATAAATATGTAAAACTTGTAGCTGCCAGGTGTAACTGCTACGTAGCTAACTGAACCAACGGAACAAAGCTAACAGTAGCTTGCTAACATATGGCTAAAGGGATGATATGAAATAAGGTCGACATATTTGACCGGATATTTTTTGCAGTTTGACAACTTTTCTGTTTACATAGTTGATAGCTTTTGATTGAACAGTGCAACATAATTAAAGTCTTGACTAGAAAAGTTTAATGATTCAACAAGTTGTTACTAAGATCTTAGGAAGGACTCAATGAACATCTTAGTAATGGATTCATGAATAGCTGGTGCAACCCTATCCTGGTGTGTGATATTTAGTTTATCAGGGTCAGGTCTTTGATGGTGCACATTGATGGTGCAGTGTGTTAATGTGGTGTGGATTACCCATGCAGCATGAAAGGGCTGAACCTTATCTATCTACTCCCTGAGGTCTTATATCCTATTTGAGGCATTGCGTATGGAAGTATCTGTATGTGTGTAATGTATGCATATTGCAGTATGCAGTAAGAGCTTCTTTTTTATCACCAAGGACATGAGTCAACACTGTCTTTACTGCAGTTACTGTACCTTTTAGATAAAAGACAGCCATTGATATCAGGTGTGGGTGCACATATGATATATACATACTCATTTAGTCAGTTTTTTTTTCTTTTATCTGATCTTTGGCCGTCCCCTTTAGTTTCACTCGGTCTGTTTAAGTAAAGTTTGTGGCTGTGAGATGAGCAGTCTAATGAGAGTAAGTGTAAAATGTCTCTATTTTTTGGTGTTTGTTTAGTCTTTTTGTTCAGCCACCTCTCTCTGCTGAAGAAAATATATCAGCGCCACAGCTCTCGAGACTCTGTAGCGCAGGGTTGCAAAAACCGCGATCACTTTGTTATTAGCCAGATGTCAATAACCTTGCTGCTGGAAGTCTGTGTGCTGCGACTGTAAAGTATGTGGCGATAAGATGTACACACATTCAAGGGCAACTGTACCCTTCATGTCTACAGCATATCAGAGATTGGTTGCATAAGAACAGCACGTGCACACACTGTATGTATTTACATGCATGCACTAATGCGTTTACTACATTGTTTTCACATACTACCTTGAATTTGTCAAAATTATATTCAACTATTAACCAAATGCCTCCAACCTTGTTTGCAGCGCTTCCTCTCTCTGGCTTCTCCTCTCCTATGGCATTCTCTCCCTCCACCGGCATGTCTAAGGCCAACTCTCTCCTGGACCTTGGATCCAGCAGGTGAGACCCAGAGTGTAGATAAATACATCCTGTATAAAATAACCATGTCAGCTTGCTCATTTTGAACTGCTCATGTACTTCTGCAATATAGCATTTCATGACACGTCACAATACACATGTACATCTGATCAGCAGTCCTTTTTAATCAGTTGCCATTTGAAAGGACGGACTCATGACTCATTTAGAATTAGGTACTCAATATCCAAGTAAGTTTATTGGGAGACGTGAGGATTTTTGAAATGCACCATTTATTATGCAGTTATTTTAAGAGAAAAGCTGGTATAACACACACTACCAGCTCATTAGTTCAGTGCTTACAAAGTAGCAGAGTTTTTTGCCAGGGAGGGTTGAGGATCAGACCGCAGGCAGAGATGAAACATTTACACAACACAGAGAGCAGGAAGGGCATTTTAAAATCAGATGTTCTAGTTGGTAACAGAAGGAAATGGGCTTGTTTAGAGTCACAAACATTAGTGGGGAACTGGGATTAAATGGGATTCTTATAAGAGGAGGTCTCTATTTTTGTGAAGTTTCCATCTATTTTTATTTGCGATACTATGTCCACCTCATCGGTCCAGACTGTTTTTCCCAAGAGGTACTGATTGGATTTGCATGCCACTCTGTACAAATATGTGTGGTTCTTAGAGGATGAAGGCTACTGACTTTCCCCTGACTTTTTGTCTACCACCACAAAGTTCACATTTCTAGATTTGAGTGAATTATCTCAACAATTACTGGATGGATTGCCATAAAATTTGGTAGCATGTAGCTCAGAGTGCGGCTGTACCTGTGTGCGACCTCATAGAGCTGCCAGTGTGGCTGTAGACCTGCTGTCTTGTTAAAATGAAAGAAAAACTTCAGATGAGGTCTGTAAAACAAAGGAACAGGTTATAGATAGTGAACTAAAGGTGTTGTTGTTTCAGTCACCAGTTCAAATATCTTGTCACCAGTGGGTTTTGTTCCATTAATTGCAAATAATGTTACATTTCAAAGGGAAGTGGAAAAATAAGATTGTGTTTTTGAGCGAATCCTGGAATAGATACAGCAGTGGGATGTAATGAGGTGTAAACAAAGCAGAAACCAAAGTCTGGGAGGTTTTGTGCAGTTTCAGCAACAGCCAGAATCCCTTGAAAAAAAGACAATAGTAGTATCTTATATCTAATATCTTTGACCCTTCTAATGGTGTTTTGTGTGGTTTGGAAAAAGGATAGGAGTAGTATCTGATTTCATATTGAATGTATTGTTTTGAGTGGCCCAGTGATTCATACAAAAAGTCTTGACTCCAGCTGTAAGTGGTAAGGCACGCGATAGTAGGGCAGCAGGAGTGTTTGTAAGTCAGATATCAGCACAGCTTGATTCCAGCAGCCACCCACAACACTTTAACCTGCCAGTCCTAATTGTGACACCCTCTTCTATCATGCTTAGACACTAGCATAGGTGCTTGTCCTGTTTTGGTTTCCCATAACAAGTTTTAAAATAAGACAATTTTAACTAGGCTTTCTTGGTGTCACAAATTACACACACTCGTACACACACACACACACACAAAAAAGCCCTTGGGCAGAGGGAGGATACCACACTACAGCTCTCATTGTCTCCCTAAAACCTCTTCTTTTAGGAGTACTGCAAGTTTCCGCCCAGCTATAATGAACATCATCGACCCAGCCTATCCTTTTGATATTCTTTCAGAGGTTTTTGATGAAAACAGAATGGCTGGCTGATTAGCATTGCCTGAGGATGCAGTGCTGTCTTGTTTCCGAGAGTCACTGTCTACGTGGTCGCTTGCACCAGCTTCCTCTACAGCTAATTAAGGGCTTAGAAATAACAACGGGGAGTCTCGAAGCAATTAGTGGTTTTAAGTCAAGGCTTGAATACAAGGGCGTAAGGGGGCACTGATAACATAATATTATTGTTTAATTTCCTTTAAGTGATATCTTGGCATATCAACATGCCTTTCTTTCTCTCTGTTCATAGTTCAAATTCTTCCTCCACCACGTCGTTGGCCAGTAACTCTCCGAAGACGGGCGCAAGTGATTGGGCTGTTCCACAGGCCTCCAGACTCAAGTACCGACAGCAGTTCAACACGCTAGACAAACTCATGAGTGGCTACTTGTCAGGTAGGTTTCACACACACACACACACATACACACAAACACTCCAACCTAAACAAACACAAGGTTCTTAGGGCCAGCTTCACTTCACACGCATGCACTCACGTACTCTTGTGATTGGTCCTAACCCCACTTGACAGAACGTGGCAGTCAGACGTACACAAACACATCAGTTTGCGTGAGAATTCAGTTCGCTGTGGTTTCTATTGTAATTTTTACTTCGCAGGACCTCAGGTTAGAAATGCACTGATAGCATCCAACCTGACCCAGACTCAGCTAGCTACCATCTGGTGAGTATAAAGTGTGTGTGTGTGTGTGTGTGTGTGTGTGTGTGTGTGTGTGTGTGTATGATCCAGCAGGTAGCCACATCTCAGGCTGCAAGCCTTTTTTAGTTCATAATAGTGTCTATTGATCACTAGACAGGCAGCACATGCAGATGGATAATGCCATTAAAACGTAACCACAAAGGTAATTTTGCCTCTGCACTTAATGTGGAAATTATTACTGTGCTTTTTGGCACAAAACATTTCATGAATATGATTTAATGCCAACTGATTTGTCATTTAACATGCCCATTTGCCAATAATGTTTTTAATTCTGTGATGATCCACACATTGTTGGCTTCTATGGTAGGGGAAGGTAGTTTGGTAGAAATGACAATAAACATGGAAGATTATCCAAAATCATACTTCTGCCTTTGTCACAACTTGTTGTTGTGTGTGCTATAAACAGCAGTCTGGCCAGCTGATTGGAACCGTTAGTGTCTTTTAGCTCATTGTTATGGTTTATTGTTTTGGTTCACTCTTTGTGCTCTCCTCAGCGTTGTTTTGAGCTGCAGCAGGCAGCTGTTTTCAGCAAAAGAGCACTTACAAACCCAATGTACTCTACTTGCCCAGGACCAAACAGCAAACAGGCAAAATTAGCGGTGAAGGTAGTGCAGCATTTAACAACTAAAGAGCCAGTAATTTCCCTCAGGAGTTGGTGGAGACCAATAACATAAAGGAGAGTTGGAGCCAGGTAGTCAGAAACAGACAGCTGATTTTATTGATGTGACTTACTATGTTGTGTGTACGTAGGACCTTGGCAGATGTGGATAAGGACGGTCAGTTACAAGGTGATGAGTTCATTCTGGCCATGCACCTGGTGGACATGGCTAAAACTGGCCGACCTCTACCCCTCACACTGCCTCAAGACCTGGTACCCCCTTCTCTCAGGTGACGCATACACACAGATTGACACGCTCACTGAATGCCTCAATGCAATCTTAATTACAATCACAGATATTAGTTTTTTTATCCTTTCAGAGGAGGAATCAAGTCCAGTGATCTTGTTAATGGAACGGGGCCCTGCATAACTCCCTGTTTAATAGACACAACGGAGATAGAACCTACACAAAAGAACAAGAGCAGTGGTATGGCATGTCCTGCACACTGTATGTTTTGTTATAATGTAAGTATTTGGTATTTCTCTGGGTAATACCTCTATTTTCCTCCTCTGTTTAGTGTCTTTTGAGGACAAGCTGAAGGAGAACTTTGTGCGAGGCAGTGCCGAGCTGGAGAAACGGCGACTGGCTCTGGAGGAAGCGCAGAGAAAGGAGAGGGAGAGGAGAGAGAGGGAGGAGAGGGAAGAGAGGGAAAAGAGGGAAAGGGAGGCCAGGGAGCAGGAAAACCAGAGGAGGCTGGAGGAGGAGAGGCGGTTGGAGAGGCAGAGAGAGATGGAGAGACAGAGGGAGGAGGAGAGGGTGAGGGAGCTGGAGAGAAGGGAGGTGAGTGGGAGAAGTAGCCTCACCTGAGATTCTCAGCATCCAGAATGTCCGGTGACAATGTTTCTTCATACTTTCAGGCAGCGAAGCAGGAGATGGAGCGCCAGCGGAGAGAGGAGTGGGAGCGTGGGAAGAAAGAGGAGCTGGGCAGGAGGAAAGGGGGGGAGCAGGAAGAGATCTTCCAACTCAGGGCCAAAAAGAAGAGTCTAGAGTTGGAGCTGGAGGCTGTGGTGAGACTCTGCTTACATTCTTAAATGTGCGTTCTTGCAATCCTGCAATGCCAATGAAAGTATGGGCACGCACTAACATCAACTGACCGGTCTCACAGGGCAACAAGCACAGGCAGATCTCAGACTGTCTCCGCGACGCTCAGAGCAAGAGGCGGATTCTGAAGGCAGAGGTGGACCTTGTCAATCAGAAGAGGGACGCACGCATCACAGAGATCAACACGTTGCAGCTTCAGTTTGAGGTTAAAGAAGTTTGCTTTGCTTTCCCTGTCATACAGTTGGCATTTAAATTATTCCCATGAATGTTTCCTTAATTTCCTGTTTGTTTGTGTACGCCTCTCTCTTTGCCACAGGACTGGCAGAGGAAGCTCTCACAGCTGATCCCAGAACAACAGAGGCTGACTGAGAAGCTGCGAAACATCAACCTCAACAAACTCCCCTGTGGGTAACAAAACGCCTGCTTGCACAACACAGACACAACACGTCGGCCCATGAATTCACTCACCTGTCTCCGACCTTTGACCTTTGCCTTGTAGCGGTGGCTTTGACCTCTCTGAACGGGAGCGTGACGGAGAAAGGTGTTAATTGCCGGAGGCTGAAGGATCAGCTTGACACTCTGGAGAGGGAGACCACAGACAAACTGGCCCAGATGGAGCAGTACAACAAGGAGCTTAAGGTCAGTTATCAGCACAGACCAGACTCAGGATATGGAGGATGGTAATGGCTCGTTTAGCCTCTCTCGGATTAGTTTAGACCATTTGAATTCAACACAATTCAGGACGAGCCAGGTCAAGCTACTACAAAAAGTGTCAGGCCATATGACTATGTGATGGATTACACCAATATTTCGAAACAGTAGCTGGTTTGTAGGGAGTTCTTTTTCTTTCCTTCAGCAGTGAATTACTGGAACAGAACAAAAATTGCTGTTGTGAAATCTTGTTCAACTGGTCGTTGTAACTTTAGACATTCACCCCTCAGGCAAAGAAAACCTCGTTACCTAACTGTTATTGCACACACGCAGACTCTCATTCGCTGGCAGTAAGTCTGATAATTCAATACCTGTGATGGATGATGTCATGCCCTCTTACAATGTATCGTCAATCCGATACTAATAATTGCCGCATCAAAAAGCCTGCTCTTTCTGTTTTGATCTGTTCAATTGTTTTCTTTTCTTAACTGCTTTGCAAAGCTTTTAACGCCTTTCTTTCTCTCCTCCCTCTCTTTTTCCTCTGCTTCCCACTACCTGGACCATTTTACATTCTTCTCGTTTCTGGTTTTCCATTTATTTTTATTTCTCTCTTTTCTTACTGCTTTCCTTTTACTCAAACCTTTCTTCTTTTATCTCCCACACAACTCACCACTGTAATCTTCGTTTTGTCTCAATCACACTTATTATTTTTCTTTCACTTTCCGTCCATCCCATCCTCTGTCGACTCCCTCTGGCATCACCCTGTGTGTTTCTTTCATAGCTTGGGGATATGGATGACTGTGTCCTGCGGGGCCTTCTGTCTCTGCTGGCCTGCCTCAGCCAGCTCTTCCTTCTCATCAAGGTTATCTTTCTTCTTCTCTGCCTGTGTCTCTCTCTACCTCTCACTGTGTAATCTTTCCCCCACCCGTCCTTATTATGTTTATTTCTCATCTCACCTGTTTTCCCTTAAGCCACTATCTTCAATTGTCTTGTTTTCTTTTTCATCCCGCGATGATTCAATCCCATCGCTCATCTTTGCTCTTTTGTGTTTTGACTCATTATTAAATGGAGCTCTGCTTTGGTACCATGCCTTCTCTTTTTTTGTTGTTTTTTTCCACATGGGATGTGTTTTTTGTGTAAACAGGATGCACCCTGAGGGGACAACGCGCACACACAATGTGTGTTAGACAAGTTGAACTCAGCTTATGCATATGTACACACATCTGCATGGTTTTGTGAATGGCTGCCAGTTTGTGGGCTGGCTCAGTCCTCACTTTTGCATGTTTACAATGATTGTATTTGTATAATTGCATCAAACACCTTTTTGAACCACCACGCATGTAGAGATGAGTTTTAAAACACATGTTCATCTTTCTATAGATTGAGTTAAAAGTGTAATATATAGTACTGTGCATCAGCTGCTTTGTGGTTGGAGCAGAATTAAAGCTTGCATACAGTTGTGTTGTGCTTCGTGCTTGATCTTAACTGTTTCTGCACTGTTAAACCCGTTGCTGCTTGTGTCTTGTATATCTCTCTTATTTATTGCCTGTTCTGTGACTGCATCAGGAGCTGAGGGAGAAGCAGGTGAGGCAGCAGTCTGTCCTGGATGACCTGCAAAGAGTCAAAGAGGAGAAACTGAGGGAGTTGCATAGACGCAGGGAGGAGGAGATAGAAAGACAAAGGAGAGTGGACGAGGAGGCAGCAGCCAGGTGATTGTGAGGGAACATGTGACTTATATCTGTGTGTTTGTGTTGGGAGCAAATTATTCATGATACTTAACTTGAATCAGCTTTTTCTCGAGATTTCTTTTTTAGATGACCTTAATTTTAAATAAATCATATGTTCTGCATTTACTTGCCACAGACAGGCGAAGCTGGAGCAAGAGAGAAGAGAGCAGGAGAAGAGGGAGAAGGAAGAAGAGGAGGCGCGTCAAAGGAGGCTCCTGGAGGAGCAGAGGGCCAGACAGAGGGAGGAGGAGGAGAGGGAGGCACAGGCTCGCCTCCGGGCAGCACAGGAGAAAGCACAGGAAGAGGAGAGGAGGAGGAGACAGGAGGAGGAGGAGAAGAAGAAGAGGGAGGAGGAAGAGGGAGAAAGGAAACGGAAAGAGTTGGAGGAGGAAAGGAGGAGGAAAGAAGAGCAGGAAAGAGGAGGGCAGCAGCCAGTGTTGGTGGCTCAGCGACCCTCCAAGCTGACCACATATAGAGCTCTGTACTCGTTTGTTGCCCGGAACACAGATGAGCTGGGTATCGACGCAGACTGCCTCATAGAGGTACAAGACACACTCACACTGTCTCCCCTTACTGGTGATGCATGTGTGGGCTGTGTTTTTGCAACAGTTTTGCAACAAAAATATTTCAGCATTTCATATTTCCTCTAAAATCTTGTTATTTTATTTACTTCTTTTGCTTTTTAAGAAAATGTTGTTTCTGTATCAGCAGCCAAACTCATTTTAAGTGAGTCACAAATGAAATCAAATTTATTGGAATTGTTCATCATTATTAGTTATTTCTGTCAGATATACTGTACACTATGTTCTCTGTGGACCACCTCTCAGCTGTCATTAGCATCACCACTCGGCAACATACAGCAAGACAATTGTACATGTTTATCACTAAATAAACATTGTTTTACTATTACATAAAAGAGTACCTGCTTTTAAAATCACATTAGCCTAACTTTATAGCTAGCTAGCATTAGCTAGTTAACTAACATTACAGATAAGTGTGCATTGGCAAAAGCTGCAGGGCAGAAAAGGAGAGGGTCAAGTGAAAAGAAAGAGTTGACACCAGCTGTTGTGCTTCACAGTGACAGTAAAGCAAACAGCTGCAATATGTCAGTGTGCAGTGATCATAATGCATGCACACAGGCCTGTTCACACCCCGTTACCATGACATGTTTTTTGGGATGGGTGTCTAAACACCCTAATTGTTCATAATTGCTGTGTAATTGTTCCTGATTGGTCCAAAAGATGACTGCAGTTGTGAACCAACATGTTTATCATCATCACCTTGTTTCATGTGATTGTGGTTGATTAAACTGTGTTTTCCATGATGCAGGTGGATGAGCAGACCGTTGGTGAGCCTGGCTGGTTGTGTGGGAGTTACCGTGGAAACAGGGGCTGGTTCCCCCAGAGTTACGCAGAGAAATGTCCTGCTCCACTTACTACTGAGGCTGCCCCGTCTGCACCTGGAAAAACATCCTGTCTGCCGCCACCACTTAACACAGGGTAACATACCGGAAGAAACAAGATGGGACAGCCTCAGAGATATTTTCTTATTTTCTTCATATTTCAGTCCCCGTATGCTAAAGATAGTACAGTTTTGTGCCTTTTCTGCTACCTGCTATTATCAAATAGTCACCTTGAGGATTGTAAATTATGCCACCATTAGGTTGTTTTTTTGTTACTTGAGTTGGCTCCTTCCCTAATGGTTTGTCCCTCCTGTTTTACCCAGAGTCCTAGATGGGAATGTAGCAGGTGACAGCACTGTTCCTGCCCAATCAGACACTTCACAGGTAAGGAGCAAAGTTTGACTTATGTTTACTTTTAACTCCAACAATTTTTTTTGTGACCTACTCCAGATGCAGATTGAAATCCTGTTTTGTTGCTGTGTCATTTCAGAGATTAGCATACATTTTCTGGATGAAGTAGCCATGTTTTATTCAGGAGCAACATGGGAGTTGAATCTGTATTTATAGTTTCTGTATTTACTCTGTTATCCGGCATCACAAGGACAAAAGGTTTTCATAGTGTCTTTTCAAAAAGGTTTTTAGAGCAATTACTTTCCATCATTTGAGATCTGCTGTCAGAAAATGGCATAAACAAATCATGAGCTTTTGGATTATTTGGGGCTTCCCTGCCATGCCAGTTTTAAGATGCTATAATCAATATTTTTATATTAACCACGCATCAAACGACTGTGTCTAAAAATTTGTAATGACAAACCCGCAAATAATTATCATTTAACTCTGCAGGTCACCTCAGCTCTACCAAGCTTTTTAAGTTTCTGTCGGCTCATTGCTTTGGTTTTCCGGCTCCCTACTTTACTTTACTCTCAGCACTCACAGGAGGCAACTGTTATATTCACTCATATTCAGACTACCTCTTACCTGTCCAGCTGCACTAAACAGCAGACAGATAAAGTTAGCAAATACCTGCTGACCATTAGTGGAGTATTTAGCAGCTAGAGTCAGATATTTCCCTCAGGAGTTGGTGGAGACCAAAAATGCTAATGTTTCTCCGTATGTGCTGGATGTGTAAATAAGCTGCTCCAAGGTAGCGAACAAATCATTTAATGAAGGTTTAATCATAGTTTAAACTATGTACTTTGCTAGGTTTCCTGTTGGTGCAGTGATGTCTGCCTTTGTAATATATCTGAGCTATAAACTGGTTCTGATGGGCGAGGAACTAGGTCTGGCTAGGGTACACACAGTGCTGCTGACACCAACACACACACATCTTCAGCAGCAGCATGGCTGTATATTTATAGCTTCTCTATTGGGAGTTTCTCTCTCTCTCTCTCTCTCTCTGTGGGTCACCCAGACATTTACAGATCTCCATCTCCCAATAGATGGCATCAATGTTAGTAGGTCCGGCAGTTGTAGATTATGTCTCATTGTCACAATTCAGCGATATTCTAAGTTGCTCTATATCTAGATGAGTAGCCTAAAGGCTGATTTGATTGTGCCTCATGTGAAACCTTGCTGCTCTTCTGATCTCACTCCTCAGTCCTCGGTCCCTCTGCTGGCTCGAGCCGTCTCCTCGTGGTCAGCAACCTCAGAAACTAACCTCAATCTCTCCGGCGGTGCGGGTGATGTCATCACTGCGCTGCTGAGCTTCTCACAGGGTGACAACATCAGCGTGCTGCAGCAGAAAGAAGACTGGTGGTTGGGACAGCTCAACGGCACACAGGGATGGTTCCCAAAAAGTTATGTCACTTTGGAGACGGCCGGCAATACAGAGTATGAAAACACACAGACACACACACACACACACACCCCTCTCTGATGTTACATTTAACTTGATCGTAAGACTAAATTGACTGTGTTGTTCCCATTCAAGTGTGGATGCATTTGACACGTCTGACTGTGTTCAGCTAGAGGGTAAGTATAGTTTATCTGGAAAAAGAAAACGGTCTTTCCATTTAATCTTAACAAGCCGTGAGTGAAAACAAGATGAATGTGGCTCTGACTTACACTCTGGTATTTTATCCTAACCAGAGTACGTGGCCTTGTATACTTATGAGAGCCCAGAGGCGGGGGACCTGACGTTTGTTGAGGGAGATGTTGTCATGGTGACGGAGAGAGAAGGAGAGTGGTGGCGAGGATGCATCGGGGATCAGACAGGGGTTTTTCCTTCCAACTATGTCCGACCTGTTGAACCAGAGGTGAGTCAAGCTGTGTTTGCAAGTCAAAAAGTGTTATTAGAACCAAAGTTTTTGTGATTTCTGAGCCAAATTCTTTAGTATAATATTTATTTTGTGGTATATTTTATAGATTATATGTCAAGTAAAATTGAAACTTATCAACTAGATGACAACAGAAATGTAATCAGTCATACCTTTCATTCAATTTGTATGTTCCTTGCTTATTTTCCATAATCTTTCATTTACTCCTGCTTTATTCATTTAGACAACAAAACCTGGAGCTCCAGCCAAAAAGCCTGGTGAGAATGTACAGAACCAATTCACAAATACTGCGTACACACACACACACACACACACACACACACACACACACACACTCAGTCACAAAAGTCAAAGTCTGCTGATTAACTCTACAATGCTCTTGACATTTATCTGATCTACATTCATCCTCAGCTATTTCTGTTTGGTCAACAGAGATTGCCCAGGCAGTCACCACCTCTGTCACCCCAACAATGCATCAGCTGCATCTGTCTCCAGGACAACTGATCGTGGTCCTCGCCAAGAACTCCACTGGCTGGTGGCTCGGGGAACTGCAGGTCAGTTATTAGAGCCCTTTGAGAGTTTTAGTAGTCTTTTTTTATTTTTAAAGTAAATAAGAGTAAAAGAATCATGTTAGCTGTTAAACTATTTAACATATCGGTTACAGGAATTCATTTGGCTCTATGTCTGCGTACGTGCAGTTCAAGGTCGACTGCACCTTGCTTATACGGTATAAGCATGATAAATCCACCGTAGTTCTCTTAAATTCACTGCCCATATTTGAATATCCACATTGCCGCCTTTTCTGCTTCTGTTTGAAAGAAACTGAGAAAATGTAAATATGAAATATTCTATCATATGAAAAGTATTTAATGCTTTATTGACAGATTGTAAAGAAAACTGTGTTGCAGGTTTAAAGTATCATGTACAGTATATCCTGAGCTAACAGCATTTAGAAAGTGACACGGTGTAAAAAGAAATAAAGTTCGTTCAGCACTCAAACGCAGCTCGTACTGTGGATGCTTTTGTGATTGCCGACTTGTCAGATCAGTGAAGAGCTGGTGAGAGGTGGACATGAGTTTACAGGAGTAATAGCAGGTCATACATCTGCAGCAGTGAGAGGTCAATCCTCACTGCCTATTTAGTGGTGAGGCAGAAGATATTCAAAATTGAAGTTAACAGTGTTGTAGTACTTATATTACCACAACTTTGTCAAATTGTATAATGCTCTCAGTAGTGAATTTACTGATGTTAATTTGTTTTAAGTTTGGTCAAGCAGCATGAGACACTGAACAGCAATCTTTTGGTCGTTCTAATGACTAGACGGAGCTTTGGCTTGAATTATGAAGGCAGTGAATATATTATATTTATATTATATTATATATTTTATATTTTATATTATATTTATATTATATTTATATTATATTATATTATATATATATATATATTATATTTTATATATATATATATATTATATTATATTATATATATATTTAAAAAATCTTCAGTAAAAGCCCATCAGGATTCTGTGTAGATTTTTGTTTGCGCTCCCCAGATTCAGGAGGTTCAGCTCTCTGCCCGGCAGAATCAATTCGTCAATTCATCTCTTGATTTAGAATTTAGAACTGAACCAGCAGGAGATTGATTTACTCTCACTGGCTCTTTTCCCTCCAGGCTCGAGGTAAGAAGCGGCAGAGAGGCTGGTTTCATTCCTCTCACGTCAAGCTCCTCGGTCCCTCCAGCAGCAAGTCCTCCCCCTCCCCTCTGCCAGGTGATGGCTGACACACTTTAAACACGGCATCCTATTCGTGAGCAGTGTGCATGTTATTTTCTTACGTAGTTGTAGTTTGGTTTGTTTCCACATTTTCATATTTGGATTGCAGTGCTGCAGGAGTGAATTGCCAAGCCAAATCCAAAGTAATTTTAAACAGACATATTGATAATTCTAGACCACAATTACTTTGACAGCCCTGCCAATAACTGCTGATGAGTTTCTGTGTCCCTGATTATTTGAAATGTTACACAAAAATGCATTAATGTATGAAACAAGTATGGCGCAAATACCAAGATGCTATTAAATTACTGTACTTTCCTGTATCAGTGACTGATTTTGTATACATTTTATAGTTTATCTGTATATCTGTCATTTACAGTTTATTTTTTTATTTTTTTTACAGTTGAACAGTACTGTTAATTTTACAAATATCAATTGTATTCCTGTATTTTGTCCAGTAATAATTCCAGATAACATTGAAAGTGGCTGCATTATCTATTGATTGATGACATTTAACAAGACTATGAGTCTACAGCCATGCTAGTGCTAGCTCATGTTTTGCAGGTTGAGGTTAATGACAATGTCTTAAGTTTTGTAGGCATTTGGTCATTCTGGATTTGATACTAAATGTCATGGCTATCCATCCAATAATTGTTGAGATATTTAAGTCTAGATGAAAGTGGTGGACTAACCAACCAACAAACCAGCATTGTCATTCCTAGAACCGCTCCGCTAGCAAGAAAAAAAATATGTAAACTGAAACGTGCTTAAACTCACATCCTTATAAAACCTCATTTGTGCCTCTAATCCCTCAGTGTGCCAAGTTATTGCAATGTACGACTACACCGCTGCCAATCGGGATGAGCTGAGCTTCTCCAAGGGTCAGCTGATCAACATCCTGGACAAGACCAACCCTGACTGGTGGAAAGGAGACGCCAATGGGGTCATAGGCCTGCTGCCCACCAATTATGTCAAGATGACAACAGAATCAGACCCCAGCCAGCAATGTGAGTAAACCTCAAGGTTTTTTTCTGCCTTAACAGTTTCTCTCAGAGGGACAATATCTTTGTCTCATACCGTTTGAGAGAAAATCAATAATTCACACATGCAGTTGAAACTATTGTGGGAGTGCTGCTGCTGGTGGGAAAAATAAGACTGTGGGCACAAATGTAAACTGATGAAAGATGTTCATCAGCTGTAGAAACAACCATCTCTCTTGTTGCTGATCTGATTTGTTGACTTGGCTCACTGCAGGTACAGTAGATTCCTTATCCATGTCAGAGCATGGACAGACTGACGGTAAGCTTACAGCAGTTGGTTTCTGTCAATCACTGGGGGATCACTGGTGAACACGAACCCACTGCACCTAAAAGGCTCAATCCCCTACATATTTTGGGTATAATATCTTAAATTAACAAGACAAATAGTGAAATAATTGTTAAATTTCCTTCAGTCCTAGTAATAAAGGATCGGGCCTTTTAAATATCCCTGAACTGGTTGAACCAAAAATTTTAAATCATTCAAAGGAATAGTTCTGGGAACTACTCTTGTGCGCCTTCTTGCCGAGAATTAGATGAGAAGGTCGTTACAGCTCTCATATCTGTTTGTAAATAAAGGTAGAGCTAGCAGGTGGTTAGCTTAGCATAAAGACTGGAAGCAGGGGGGCAAGATAGAAAGATAGATAGATAGATAGATAGATAGATAGATAGAAAAGCTAAAGTTAGCTTTTCTAAAGGTAAAGCTGACATAGAAACTGCCTAACGGGATTACGAAAGCTCGCTAAATAACACGTCATATCTAATTTGCTTAAACCTTACAAAAACAGAAATGTAACAGGGCTGGCTGCATAGCCTAGCTGTTTTCCCCTGTTTTCAGTCTTTACGTTAAGCTAAGCTAACTGTGCCCTGGCTGTAGCATCCTATTTAGCATATAGACATATGGGCAGTATCAACCTTCTCATCCAAGTCTCTAAGTGTAGTTCCCAAAATGTCAAACTAGTCTTTAAACAAGTTTTGTCAACAAATCATTTTTATTTTATCCTAATCAGTCACATTTGTGGAAATTTCAGCTTCATTTTCACTGGGAGGTTGATTGGTAAATATAATGTTTGTCCACAATGTCCGCACACTACTTTGTGTGTGTACAGTGCACTGATCACTGCTCTGTTGTGGGACAGGTGGGATTCTATTCTTGTGTGTTCACTGCTCATTCCCACACAGAGGATAATAACCGGGCCCATTTTTAAGCAGGAGGTGTGTGTTTGAATTTGTATTCATAGCTGGCATGTTCTCCTCGCAGCAGTGGATCTATGTTAACAAGAGTGAACACACTGGACGTTTAATTAGGATGAACTCGTTAAAGCTGCAGATGCAAAGCACAATGACATTTTAATCCCAGTGAACATGTTCTGACTCATACACACTGCCAGAACACACGAGGTCTGCGCTTCATCAGAGAAATAAAATGTAAGAAATTACCATCATGCTCCAGCTGATATGATTAGTAACAACATTTACATTTCCAGAAATACATTATTAATGCACCTGCATGTATGAGTCTAGCATTAATATTAAAACTATATTAATGTCTGCTGTCTCTCCTTCATCTCACTCACCCCCCCCCCCCCCCCCTCCCGCTCCTCCACTTCATCTCTTTTTTCTGTTTCCTCTGTAGGACAGTAATGCTGGCTTTCCTCTCTCCTCCTCCTCTTTCTCCTCCTTCTCTTCTTCCCCCGCCCCTCCTCTTCCTCACCCCTTCTGTCTGAGCCAATCCGAATTGCCCTGTCGCAACAGGAAGCCCAGCCGCCAGCAAGAACAGCCCAGCCCTGCGCTTTCCACCTCACTCTTTGAGGACTGCGGTCTTCTGTTTTTGACCCCTTTTTTTATTTTGCTCCTTTTACTTGCTGTCCTTTAATTATTTCTCCTCTGTCTCTTTCTGTAAGGCATTTATTTCTCACTCTTATCCCCCTCGCTCTCTTTCCTCTCCTGTATTTCCCATGATGTTTCTTTATCTAATTAATTAACAAAGGGAGCAAGACAGAGGCAGCTAGACGTGACATAGAGGCTTTTGTCCCTCTGATACAAAGGCATGAATTAGTAGTTTTGCTAAAGATATATGGAAATATGGATCATAAGAGTTTGGTTACACAGTATAATGACAATAATATATAAATAGCATCAGACTGAAGTCATTTAGTTTTCTAAATTAAATATTTGAATCAGTATGATAAAGAATTTCTTAACAGGGTCACTCATTGTTGCACTAACAGCATTAAACCTTGCTAAAATGGACCAATGTGAAGACTCACTGTTGCTTAAATCACCAATAACCTTGATTGCTGCTTGCTAGCACATTACTCGTACTAAAACTAATTTATTCTGATTTTATTATTCACTTCTTATGCACTCTTCCATTTATTCATGTTTTCAAGTGAGGTTGAGACTCATCCTGTACTGAACTGTGATATCACCAGCAAAGAAAAAAACACAGACATCAGCATACCCACAGTTAAGAGTAGAATCCAAGATAATGGCACCCCACTGCTGACATTCATGTCCAAACCTTTGCCACGTTTGTACCTCAGAGACTTGAACTACCAACTGAGTCTTCCACTCCTCTTTCAAGTATTAGCTCCGCTACTCATTCACACCTATGCAATCATTTGGAGTGAGCGCTCCAACATGAAAGATGCTTTGTTTTGTTTTTTATTCAGTGTCCTTGGTAGCAGTGTTCTTAGCGTTAGCATTGCCTGGTATGTTCCCTAAGTACATGTACTGCAACTACAACGTGCCTCACTTGTCTGTGCATTAAATGTAAATAAAATATCATAGAACTTATAATAAAGGGAGATTTTAACATGCTGATGTGTATAGTGTTTTCTCAAGACATTGCACTAGTGATTGACAGGAAAGTGTTTGTGCGCGTTGCACATGATTGTGTGTTGGTGCGTTTGTGCATGCATGCATGCCCACATGTTTGCACGTGCACGCGCTTGTAGGGTGTGCTGACCTGATGACGCTGGACACCATGACCCCTCAGGAGAGGAAGAGACAGGGTTACATCCATGAGCTCATCCAGACTGAGGAGACCTACGTGGAAGACCTGGAGCTGGTTCTAGAGGTACAGGCGAACACACACACACACACACACACACACACACACACACACACACACACACAAACATACAGGCGTTTTCCAAAAGCATTAAACTTTCTCCAGAATTTGATCCACTGCTAGTGTTTCATTCATCTGTCTGACACTCAGGTCTTCTACAAGCCCATGTCTGAGTCAGGCCGTCTCACAGAAGATGAGATGGGAGTGATCTTTGTTAACTGGAGGGAGCTGATTATGTGCAACACCAAACTACTCAAGTAGGTACCAAATACCACCTGTAGGAACCATTCTGGTAAATGTTGTGAATCTATCTGCTTCTTGCAACACAGAAATGGAAGTTTTTGGCTGCTATGTGCTTGAGGGAGGAACTGCACACTGAAAAAAAAGATTAAATGGAAAAATCCACAGTAAAACATAAAGATTTCACACCCACAGAGTCGGTGGGCAAGTAAAAATATTGTTTGAGTTGTTCTTTTTATGTTTTTGTATCTGGATGAGCACATACCTATGAATCCTGCATCATTATCATTCCTGTTTCCCAGGGCGCTGCACGTCCGTAAAAAGACAGGAGAAGAGAACATGCCAGTCCAGCTGATGGGGGACCTGTTGGCTTCGGAGCTAGCACACATGCAGCCCTATATCCGCTTCTGCTCCTGCCAGCTCAACGCCGCTGCCCTGCTGCAGAGCAAAACCCACAACCAACTGGACTTTAAAGACTTCCTCAGGGTACGAGTTGTAGATGAAAAAATTAATGGATAGAAACAAAGGGACAAAACAGACACATGGTTCTGTTTGGCACAATAAAATATAAATCTTTATCTCTCTCACCGTCTGCCTCCTCTTAAGCAGAAGATAGCCACTAACTACCGGTGTAAAGGAATGCCGCTGTCCAGCTTCCTCCTCAAGCCCATGCAGAGGATCACCCGCTACCCCCTGCTCATAAAGAATGTAGGTGGAGAATGCTCTCTATCTATCTAATTACAATTTCCCCCACCCACCTAATCGGTTTTCTTTTGCTCATCCCGTCGGTCAGATCCTGGAGCACACGCCCGATGGTCACGCAGACCGCAGCCCACTGAGAGAAGCTCTGGAGCGGGCCGAGGAGCTGTGCTCTCAGGTCAATGAGGGAGTCAGGGAGAAGGATAATTCAGACCGGCTGGAGTGGATACAGAGCCACGTCCAGTGTGAGGGACCAATAGAGGTAAACGCATTCAGACATGACTCATATCAATGTATATCCAACTTTTAAACCCGGTATGTGCAATCTGTAAATGTTATGTTATTACTGCAGTACAGAACAGTTTTACACACCGTCTACAATGCATTTTATGTTGGATGCCACTATGAATAACTTTTTTGCAGTTTCACCATCAGAATTTCTAGTTCCTGTTACCAAAACAATTGCACACTTTTTGACTAAAGCACTCAGTCACGCTTTTCTTTCTTTTCCCGTCTCTCTTTCAGCACTTGGTCTTCAACTCGCTGACTAATTGCCTCGGGCCTCGCAAGCTGCTGCACAGCGGTCGGCTCCACAAAACCAAAAGCAGCAGGGAGCTGTGGGCTTTCCTCTTCAATGATTTCCTCCTCCTCACACACAGCGCCAAACCCTTCTCCTCCTCAGGACCAGACAGGCTTTTTGGCCTCAAGACCAACATACAGCTAAAGATGTACAAAGCGGTAAGCACCTTTCTCAGACAGGACTAAACATACCTTTGTGGTGTTAAAGTCAACAAACCGTATTTCTTACTTATCGTTTTCCTTGTTTTTCTATACATTATTTTCACTCCCAGCCACTGTTTCTAAATGAGGTTTTGGTGAAAATGCCACCCGACCCGTCCAGCGACGAGCCGCTCTTCCACGTCTCGCACATCGATCGTGTCCACACGCTCAAAACTGAGACCTTGAATGAGAGGTACGCATGCACGTGTACATTTTCACACGCTCCACCGACAACCCAGTCATACGGGGAAAAAGTACTGACGTATTTATTGTGTCGGTAGGACAACGTGGGTCCAGAAAATCAAAGCAGCATCTGAACATTTCATAGAGACGGAGAAGAAAAAGAGAGAGAAGGCTTACCAAGGTAAACAGACGGATTTCTTTAGAGTGAACATACTGACCCTGTGTGTGTGTGTGTGTGTGTGTGTGTGTGTTAGTGAGACACATGAACATACTGTCAACATTTTGTCTTTGGACACTCCCCTTGACTTAGAAAAGAAACTCTGCAACACCCTCCCACCAATATAATAATCATAAAATATCATCGTACTGAGTTGGTACAACTTGTCTCACTATGGTAAAGCACAACATTTTAAGATGGCGTAATCTAACTAAAACCTCTATATATTAATGGAATAATCGTTTTCACAATAGCATCAATGTGCACATTAGCAATTTCCAAAGTTATGGGGGAACAACTGTTGAGATAACTCATTTGTAAGGGTGTGCATGCATGGCAAAAATGAATACAGAAGTACACATCAAGCATACACTGAATCGTTAGTGTATGCTTGATTGTGTAATTGTATTGTCCACACATTAAAAAGATCAGCTGTTTCAGCTCTGGCATAAATCTGTGATGGAGTGTTGCAGGCCTACATCTAATGGCTGTGTGTTTTTGCTTTAGCACGTTCCCTAAAGTCCAGCGGTATCGGCCGACTGCTGGTAACTGTCACTGAAGCCTAGGAGCTCAAAGCGTGTAAACCCAACGGTAAGGCCTTGTGGAGGAATACAGTGCCCATCAATATCAATCCAGTCTCCGCTGTTACATTTCTTCCCAAAATACTAACATATCATTTCCCTGCAGGTAAGAGTAATCCATATTGTGAGCTGACGATGGGGGCTCAGTGTTATACCTCCCGACCCATCAGCGACACTCTGAACCCAAAGTGGAACTTCAACTGCCAGTTCTTCATCAAAGACCTCTACCAGGACGTCCTGTGTATCACTGTGTTTGAGAAAGACCAGTTCTCACCAGATGGTGAGTGGATGAGAGAGACTGACGATGACAACAACACGGAGATGCTCACACTAACAGATTGGATTATTAGGCTTTTTGTCCAGTTTGTCCCACCTGTTTTAATGTCTGCTAACCCCTTTCTATGGTTGTTTTGTGTATACTGCTTTCCTATTGGCTCATGTTGGCTGATATGTTAGAAGAAGTTTCAGTACAGACATGCCCACCAATGTCACCATTACATACTAACAAGTGTCATGCTCAATTTGAATCTAGGCCACAATTCTTTAATAGCTGTCTATGTTCTGTGTACATGTAAAATGATATCTGCTGATACTTTTATCCAATTTTTTTCAAGTCTGACATCAGTATTAGCCTAAACAACTGCAGTATCAATCAGAATCTACTGACACTTTGTTTCTAATGTAATGCTTTTGTGCTAAATGACTGTCTACCTTTGCCTTTAGATTTCCTGGGTCGCACCGAAGTTCCCGTGGCGACTATAAAGAAAGAGATGGAGAGCAAAGGTGCTGCAAACCGTCGCCTACTGCTGCACGAGGTCCCTACTGGAGAAGTTTGGGTCAAACTAGATCTACAGCTTTATGAGCCAACCAGATGAGGACAATACACACCCTCAGGCACACACCACTTAATTTATAGTAATGAAGAGAAGTCACACACACACACACACACACACACACACGCACCTAAAAGTGGTCATATGTAGCAGTGCCATGAAACTTACCGTGACTGCCTTATCTTGCCCTGAGCCACCCAGACACATTTAAGTGACCTCAAACAGAACCAGGAAGGAGACAAAAATGTAGAATGACTGATGAAATCTCCTCTGAAGTAGTAATGTGTTGTGGAAAAAGGGTGTTCTTGTAACCAACAAACCAGCTACAATGTGAATATAATTGTCAATATTTTCATGTTCATCACTTGGAAATTCAGTCATGCAAACATGCCTTAAGATGTAACCAGTAATATTTGATCCTTGTTCATTGTATTCATTTGAAAAGTTGCACACTACTGTACAATGTAATGTCAATGATTAACCCTATGATGTAACTATGGAGGTTTATGTTAAGTATGCCATTAAATCCTAAAAAAATGGCATTATTAAAATGTACACACTGTATATTTATTATTGTTCACACTTTCATTACGTTCTCAACACATCTCTGGTTTCCTGAAGTACTACACCATAACCATTTCAAGTAAAGTACCTGGGAAAACTGTGAGGTAGTTAGAATGGAAGAGGTGAAGATTTATGGTAAATGTGGATTTTATTTGGATGTAGGCCAGGACTCATGTAAACTTGCTGGCAATTGCCGACCTTCACATCTGGAGGGTCTGATGGCACCTTCCATCTGGTGTGGCAGTGTATGGGGGGCAGGGTATGGTATGGCATCCCGCCTGGATGAGACACATTTGCATGATGTTACTTCTCCCATTTTACATAATTTAACTCTGATGCAAAAGTGATGATGTGTTGCAGATCCCTGCAGCGTTATAGCAAAATATAAATTTTAATTCTCATAAACTGTATATGTTTGTACCTGCTGGTTTTCCTTCCTTCAGTCTCATCCTCGGCTGGAATTCTTCTGGATGCAGAGACTGGATAATTAGATGAAGCCAGCAGGAATATGTCGGCCTGAGACTTCTGAGGTAGCTTGTATTTATATCCTAAGACGGGAAGTCGGTCACAAATCAGTGTAAAACATCGAATTAGGATTCACGCTGATTTGGGTTGAAGCTGAAGTCACAAGTGAGAGTAATGGGATACTTATGAATGCCAAACTACTGTTTAGCATTTTGCTAAAATGGTTCGTGAAGAAGAGAAGAGTCGTACAGCAATTAGCATTAGCTAACATTAGCCACCATTAGCTACTGGTCATACAAGAGCAGGTTAGGCTGTGGCAGCAAAACCCTTGAGTGTATTGAATTGAGAAATGGTGTGTTTTACTGCTTATGAATGCAACTTTTCATTTGTAACAGGAAGACTGTGTTTTTTCTTCTTTCAAAAGTTACATGGTCTAACTTTAATTCCTCCACATTTCAGAGAAAATGCCACTGTGGATATCTCGAACTCAAAGCAAAGCATTCATGTAGGTCTTACATTTTCTTTTGGTTTAGAAAGGAAAATATCCAGATACCTGCTTCACAAGAATGGGCGTTTCTCCTTGCCTTCAGTCTTTCATGTAACTGAAGGTACAGTGGGTCCTTTAAATCAGCTGTAGGCTTACTGAGCTATGGATAGAGCAGTGAAAATATGGTCAGTTGGAATATGTTTTTTAATATATTCAAAGAAATATATCTGTCACCAAAAACATCACCTTGAAGTAGTGTGGCTTTTTGATGTGGAGAAGAAAGGGGTTGTATTCCCTTAGATCATAAGTTTCAAGAAACACAAAACCCTGAAGATTGAAGACATTACAGCAGTTAGGGTGAGTTGGATCATCTTTTGTGTGAGTTTCGTCAGTTTTTGTGGTAAATAGCAAAGCATAAAAGAAACATATTGGTCTGATACAAAATTTAAAACCATCACAGTAAACAAGACCAAAGCCGTTTCTAGCAGTGACATGCGGGTTCATTTACTGCATTCCTAAGCGAGAACAAGCAGACTGCATGGTGAGCTTAGTCTCACCTTGGTTTTGCAGTGTTGGAGGTAGTGATTGTATGAGGTCTGGCGCCTCTTGGTCTCCACGGGGCTGCAGCTGGACACATGTTCTTCCACTCTCCTCTGGAGGGGAACCCATACACGCTCAGTCCAGCGCTTGTGCAGCAGTTCCCTCTTCCTCAGCTCTGTTACGTCCCGTTGGTTCAGAAATTTCTCCAACTCCTCCATGAAGACACATTTCAACCAACATGCAATTCAAAGTCTTCTATTCTTTTTATGTAAGCACACACAAAAACAACAAATATTGTGCTGTCAGACTCTAGAAAATGTCATCTTACCTTCATATAACCATTTTCTGTATCCAGTAAAGGTTGAATTATTTCTTTGGCCTGTTGATTTTCAGCCTCCATCTTTGCCTAAATAGCAGTACGTGCTGTTAGGAAATTCACCTCATCTTTATGAGTGAGTTTGGTTGAGTGTAATACCTGCAGTCGTCTGAGGGAGGTGTGAGAGAGCCCGTCCTTTCTGGCCCCTGACTGTTGCCCAGAGGGTGAGGCCTCATCCCCTTTCCCCGCTCTTAAACATTTACCACTGCTCCTCGTCCTCGTACTGGGCTGAGACGGGCCCTTCCTGCTCTCCGAAGCGTTCTTCACATCCGACATGCACTCCTGAAACTCCAGTAGGGTCAGTTATTTGGTCACTCGCTACTCTCTCCTGTAGCACATGCATTGCAGAGCCCGATGTGGACTGTGAACTGTTGGAAATCCCGACTGGAGTTCACAGACAGACCAGACACAATCACGTAGGTGAACAGAAGGCAACAGAGGCGGGAACAATAGGCAGTGACAGATCATGTCACCACCTGGAAACCTGAACTGTGTCTCACTGTTACACAAACACACTTAGAAACACACTTAGAAACTTTAGCATCAGTACAAAGATGGCAGCTTCCTTCCTTGTTGTGTTTGTCTGAAATAATACCAGTATCTTAATGTGCTGTACATAGATTTGCTTGGCAGGTTTGTTACCTGACCCTGCACCAGGCGTTCCCCCCCCCCCAGTGTCCTGAATTAAGAGAGGATTATGGCGGCTACCGTATCGGCCTGTCCATAACCTGAAACCTTTCTATTCACCTTTCCCAGGACACTGAGATTCCAGCATTGTACATTCTGTCTGTACAGACGGAGGAGAAAGAGGGGCAGCCATGCATTCAGACAAGCATTGTATCCTCTGCCCAGGCTGGCCAGGGCACACATAATGTAGGACTGACGCAGCCTCCATGACCTTATAAGATCAGTGATAAATTATTAGTTGGCAGGAGTTCACGGTTTCACTCTCTCATAAAATATCATCGTACTGAGTTGGTACTGAGGAGGGAAAAAGTACAGAAGCCATATTACTCACATTGAAATGTTTACAGTAAAGGCATTAAATTAAAGGGAACCCTCTTATTCCTTAAAAACTACTTTAGTGCTGTTGAGCAGTCTCTTAAACCTGTTTTGTTCTTTAATTGACAAACATTAATTATTAGTTAGGCAGCATCCAGCTGTGAATTTATCTTTTTGAATGTGAAGCATGGTGAAATATCATAAAAGTAAACATGGTGTATGTGTGTGCTTAAAAGGCCTGATATAATTTTAAAGGATGTTCTAAAATAAAGTCTTTTTATATATTATGTGAATATTATTCAGTTATTTTGTTTCAAGTTGCAGAAGCATGATTTGTGTTGTTTTTTTTTTTTTACCTCTGATTTCAACAGGCTGACAGGTAAAGGTGTGTGGAAGGTGATCACCCCACCAGCTGTGTTTTTCTTCTTGAGGCTCATCCCTAAATAATGAGGAAGAAAACAGTTTTGACCATCAGCCATAACTTGCTTACAGGCTAGTGGCCTACTGGCCCCAAAATACCCCAAATAAATAGTTAGTATCCTACTCTTAAGTGCTACCGGCTGAATACATTGTATCATCCAATACAAATGACTCAGTGTAATATGTATTATTAGTATTTATCATATTTAACATCATTGTTCAATCTAATCTAAATATTTTCGTTCATTTAGAATTGACCAGCCCGTGTCACCATAGCAATGTTGTGGTTTCTTACCTTTGTTGACTTGAGGACGTTTGGGTTCATGAGAAAAACGGCACACACACACAAAAAGAAGCCAAAATGAACCAAAACGTCCTTTGACTTGGGTCAGAAGTTAGTTCTATAAACACACGCTGTAAAAGTGTCCCCATCAGACAGAGGCAGTAACTTGGAGGGAGAGAGAGGCCTCCACCCAGGTGTCCTGCAGTCTGAAGGGGTTTTGCGTTGCCATGACGCCGGCGCACAAGCGAGGCGTTCTCAGGACGCATGCGGCCTTTAGCGCGAGACTTCAACTCTATACAGTGTGTTCAAGTCTGTATCTAGGCTGTGTGACACCGAAACGTGCTACATTTAACATGTACCCGATGTAACTGTACAGGAGTGGCTACTGGGGACATGTTGGGTCTAACACAAACATTTTACAATGATAATAAATGTCTTAAAACGGTGCAGAGACCTGTTCTGAAAGTTCCAATTAAACTAACCCCCCCCCATGTTTTAAATGCATTAGCCATGATATAGGAGGACGGAAATGCTCCATGTACGTTTTAAATCATTGCTATACCCTTGAAATGTTTTTTAATAACCCGTTAATTCCTTGATTGCAACAATTTGGTTCTGTGCTGAAGCAAAGACGCGTGCATTTCTGATGAGCTTCTCTTGGCTGTGAGACTATAAGGTGCAGTGGGTCAGAGAGTTGTAGTCTGTTGGTCTTAATGCGCCTGTTGACACCTCAGGTGCACTTTCCATGTGTTCCGCAGAGACCGCGACACTCTCGACACCTGCGGAGAAAGCGACTACTTAATGTTCAGGTATTAGCCGCGTAAAGACAAGACAGGGCAGGGCTTGGCCAGATCATAACTCTGAATGTTCGCGTATTTCTTTCTTTTCGTTGCCGAGTCCAGGACAGGGGGGAGACTACATGGATTGGTGGACATCGTTGGCAGCGAGTATTGCCCTGCTATGGATTTTCTGCTTTATAGACGGTAAGAGAACATGATTAGTAGAGATTTGTAAGACTTTCAGGAACCTCTTGGTACCGGTTTATACCTACTTTATGGTAACAGCTGTCATAAATTCACAGTATAAGAAATAAGACTATTTAGATGTCTGCAGAATAAATTGAGGGCCACACTGTATGTTTTGCTGGGTGAAAACATGATCCTTGCAGTTTTAAAAAGTGGTTATCAGAAATCAAAGGCCTATGTGGCGCACTGGGACGTCGTAGATCAAGAAATCACGACATTATTTATATTCTCAAGAATTTCCCAAAATGTTATGGTGATGAAACATGTCATGAAACACTTTGAAAGATTTTCATTATTTGGCATTTTTGAGACTAATCACTCCAATGTTCATTATGCGTAATTGTTCCGAGGCACAGTCTTGACAGACGTGAAACCACTGAGAAACAGCTTTAAGAGTCGGCTGCAGGCTAAAGGATTTGTTAGATTTGTAAGAGGACGGGCCCGGTGCTGGGGCGTACGCGTAATGACGCTCCAAGCCCCCCGCTTTGCGTGCTCAGGTGATGCCCGCCGCCTACACGGCTGGCGAACAGACTTTAATCCAGTGGCAGACGCTTGTTTAATGGTTGCTGACATTAGCCGCGGTGTTAAATTAGACTCCAGCTGACCCCGTTACCCTCTTATCTCCAGGCAATGCCGTGCTTGAGCTGCGGCTGCTCTTCCACGCTCTGACCAAAGCTGCTTGCCACCTGTATCTGGCCTTGCTCCCGCTGCGCCGAGCCGCCACCCACTTCGCCGACTGCGCGAGGTTCCTGGTCAACCATGCCCAGCAAGCCCCCTCTCCCCACGGCTACCTCCAACAAGGCCAGCCCCTGGCGAAGAAAGGCACGCTGCACTTCTTGGAGGGCATGTGCGTGGTGTGCGAGACGGTGCCCAACCTGATGGGCGCGGCGCTCAGCGTGGGCGCCGCCTTCAGCCACATGCTGCAGGGAGGCTTCTACGTCCTGGCGGCCACGCTGCGCACCATCCAGATCAACCTCTTCTCCCAGATGAACGGCGAAAAGGATAGATGGGACAAAGAGCGGCACAGAGCCAAAGAGGGCGAGAAAAAGCTAAATTCTAAAGTGTTGGAGTACATCTCGGTGTTTTGTCAAGACCCCGTCAGCGCTTTACGCATCAAAGTTGACGTACCACCTGTGTATAGATAATCTTTGTCCATGTTAAACAACGTGTCGCAGTGTTGATTGGCTTGCAGGGATGACAGGAGGTTGAACTTTGACCTCTGGTTTTCACTCACTCGTTGAGGGAATAGCACCCAAATAATCGGAGAAATTGTGTGACAAAAAAAAAAATCTATGGTGCATTTTGTTACATTTGTATTACATTTATTGAGATGTAAAGAAGTTAAAATAAAAGTTTCAACCAAATGAAATCTCACATCTTTGATGGGTTACGGTGTTTGACATTGTTATGGTATTTATATTGGTATGTTAATGTACATACAATCAAGTGTCATAATTCAGCATTTAGGCCTACTATTTAATTGCACTTACTATACCAGCAATCAGGTTTATTTTAAAGTGCTCTATTCATTCATTGCCAGCCTTGTTAATCAGCTATACATCTATAGGACAAAACATACTAACACTGATTAAAATACAGTTATAGTTCACTATCTTAATCCACGGGCATCACCAGTGCATCAGTCAAACATACGTCTATCTTCATCAGCTAATTCTTATTATAGCCACCAAACAAAATCAGTAATACTATCACCTTTGGATCACCGTGTCAGGTGTAGCTTTATCTTAGCCCTGTCAGATCTGTAGGGGATGAGAACAAGGACACAGAGAGGGGGAGGTAGCCAATGTTCAAGAGCTGCCAGATTAAGTCTGGCCACTGGCAACCAGGATAGAAAGTATTTTGTCTGAGTTCAGAGTTAAGGTACAGCAGTTCTACTGCATAAAAGAACGTAGGGACGAAGATGAGGAGGGAGAGGGAGAGGGAAAGCAGGAAGGGGTCAAGTTGGGATAAACAGGACTGTGGGCTGATACTGAAGATGGATCTGTTCCAATGGAGACTAAAGTCTTGCACCAGGTGCAGTCTGGAGCATCTGGGGAGGGATTTTCCCGGCTAGAGTGAGGGAGGAAAAGGAAAAAATCCTTGAGGCTGCTGCTTTAAACGAGCAGGGGAAAAAGCTTGATCTCAAAACACATGGTGAGGACATTTAAGTCAACCCAAGAGTACTTTAATGGCTGCAAGATCATTTAGATGAAAAGTTTTATTTGCAAAACCATAACACAAAACTGCTTCATCACAACTTACAGAGTACGTCTCCAATTCTTCGGACAGCATCTTTGTTCACTCTGTATTCATCCTGCTCAGACCTGTGACGAGGAAACAGACAGAGAAACTTAACTTAAGTGTAACTTTGGCGTCAGAAATGCAGACGGCTTACCAACCACCACAGAAAACGAGCTTAAAACCAAACAGGCTGCAGGGGGCTAATCTCGTTACTCACGCCCGCAACTTTGTCACACTCTCCAGTCTCCGCAGAGCCGCCAGAACGTTTTTCTGCGTGTCGGATGAAAGGGCTTCATAGGTGCGAAGCTCACCTGAAAAACACAGAAGTGATGACTTGCCGGTGAGTTTAACAGCTGCAGGTGATTCTAGAGGTCAGACTTTTTTTGGTTTTACCTGAGAGGATGAGCTTTGTGGCCAAGTTTCGCGCAGCAGGTAGGAACTGTTTCTCAGAGAACACATGAACTCCCGCTTCACAGAGGTACCCGAACATCACCTGGACACAGGAACACACTTTGTCAAACAGAAACACATAACACTGAAATTGTGGTTAGAGTCACCCTCTCCCAACGTAATGCGGAAACCTGCTTTGTATAAAATGCTTTGTATAATCGCAAGACTTGACAGATGCAAAGTGTTCATTCAAATGACTGGATTTTAAATGCTCTTGATTTCAGTGTGTGAGAATGTGAAACAGTCACTTCCAGCATCCATTGCAGCCAGAGCAGGTGTGAACTGTCAAACCAAAACAGCATCTTTCTCTAATCACATTCAGAACTCCACTATACAGACGGGTATCTTTACGATCATAAACATTACGAACACTAGATTTTAAAGAGCTCTGGGGAGGAATATCTAAACATCTAAATAACTATACAAAATCATGAAGTGTTGCTGCAACCATAACTGTATTATGATTATTCTCATCATTCATTTTGGGAAAAGACAGCCTTGTAAAATAGTGTTCCCAATTTATTTTCCAATGTAAACTCTGTTTCAATAAAAACTCTTGACCTCAGTGTCTCCGGACTCCATTGAGACCGAGAGTAGATTTAATAAGTGCGAGTGTATTCAAATGAAGTCAAGAGGAATGATGAAAGAGACATTTAGACCATTGTTGCGGACTGAGCCGGCTGAAATAAAACGTTCACACATCACGACCTGAATCTCATCTAAGTGCGTGCTGCGTTATCACCATCAGGGGAGGCAAAACTCAAAAGGACCTGATAAGAGTCCATGAAGGGTTGTAGAAGCGCCCGCAGGAAAGACAGCGCCTCCAGCCCTGCATCTGATGCCGTCACTTCCTGTGGACTGACGTGGACTGCTCCGCATTTCTTCAGGAGGAAGCATGCCTCCTCAAAGTCCTGATCAACGGGGGAACAGATTTCAACATGCAGAAAGAACACAAGATCAGTAACAATCGAGCATTTCTGTTTTGTTGGATTGCAGATTGAGATTTTGTGTAACTCGGTTCATGTTTGCCTAACCTGGGAGTCTGTGCTGACTTCATGCATTAAGCCTGATCATGCCCGACTTTAACATTTTATTACCAAGATTTCTTTAACAGGACAATAATGCTCTTTGTGATCTTCTTCTCCTGAGATGCCTAAAGGAGGCTGAGCCCTGGAAGATGAGGCTGTTACCTGAAGCGACTTTTCAGGGATGAAGATGAATTCGTTGGAGAAGACGTCCTGTAGGAAGCAGAAGAAGGCGAAGAGCTCGTCTGTGGACAGAACGGTGGATCACCACGAAGCAAGACGACAATACATTCCTCCTCAATGGGCTGAGAAAATCTCACAGAAATATCTCGTGCCTGACCCTCACCTCTCCGCGTGGTCTTCGTGACGTGCATGGCCGTCGCGAGCATGGCAGGACGCACGAAAACGTGCAGGCACTGATTCCTATAGGATGCCAGCATCAGCACCGCCGCCGCTGTCCTGGTCACGCCCTCCTTTGGGTTGATTGGACATTTCCTCGCAGGCTCTTCCTCTTGAAGCAGGTACAAGCGCCCTCCTTTAAGGTGAACTACGGAGCGATGGAGGGCCACGGTGGATGACATCACATCCTGGTCAGGGACTTTCCCTGCAGGCAACGGTCTCCACATTATAATCGTTCAAGGGGTAGTTTGGAGTTTAATGAATCAGCCTGGGAATACTTTGTAACGTAGTTGAACATGCGTTTGTGTTTATGTGCATGCATGTGTTTATCTGCACACACACACACACACACACACACACACACACACACACACACACACACGAGGCCTGTGTGAGTTCAGTGGGGTCCTCTTAGGAGATGTTCAGTGGATTAATGCACTTTAAGTAACTTATCCTAAGTGAATCTGAATGCTTGTGCCAACTCAAATTCATCTAATCTGTCTGATCTACCTCAGACCGTGCCGAAGACGCCTTTGGTGTCCCGTGGTTACTTAAATATTTCCTTTTCATGCCACTTTATACTACTACACCACTACTTTTTCCCCCCACACTTTTTTAAAAGAATTTGTTTTACAAACCAAACAACCAATTGATTGATTAATGGAGGAAACAATCAGCAGATTAATCCATAATGAAAATAATAATTAGTTGTCACATACACAAAATACAACAGTATAATCCTGCTTTTACATGAATGCATCAGTAATAATAGTCTAATGATCTAATATATAATAGTATAACATTATAACAATAGTTTAACCAAGTACTTTTACTTTTGCTACTTTAAGTGATTATACATACATACATACTTTTACTTGCATAATATATTCAGGGCAGGACATTTACCCGAGTATTTTTTACAGTGTGGTATTAGTACTTTTACTTAGGTAAAAGGACCTTTATACTTCGTCCACCACTGCCAGTTACTTTTCTGCACTGACTCATGTCTAATGTAATATGCGAATGCCACCTACTGGTCATTCAAAGGATGTAAAAAATAAACCTCATCAATGGCCCATTTAAAGGAGAACACACGCATACCAATCATGTGCTCAAGCTTGATGCAGCTGATTTTGTGCTAAATCTAATAAAAGCCAGATACAATATTTAGAAAATCCATCCATCTTCTCACCCACCAGGCCAGTTCAGACGAGCCCCAAAGTGCAGCGCCAGCTTCCTGAGCCAGAGGGTTTTCTGTGTGAGCTGGTGCCACAGCAGGCCCTCCTCTGTTAAGACTGTGATGGGAGCCTGGAGCAGCAGGCAGGCCATCAGAGACCAGGGGCTGGTCAGAGAGCCCTCCTCTTGGACTCGTACCATCAGATGAGCGAGCCAACTCACGCAGGCCTGAGCTTCTGCACTGGGCTTCTGAGGGAGATCTCTGTGAACAGATATAAAAGGGAGAGAGGAGGAGGGAGCAAAGAGATGTTGCGGTCAGATAGGAACACAGATGACTTCCGGGCTTTGGTAGTATATCTGGAAATTTGGAGGGTTTATAATCACTTTAAAATTAGTTTAAATAAAACGATTAATAATATATTAACAATAATAATAATAATATATATATTTTTGGAAATGTATAAATTAAGTTACAATGAAATTGCATTTGGCCCTAATGTAGAGAGATACAGTAACATTTACAGAAAATATAACTGAACAGTAAAATCTAAAAAGTTTGGTTGGTGGCTACTGGATGAGTAGTGCACACATGTAAAATTAAGTGATTTCTTATCGCGTACAGGTTTATGTTCTACCTAGGTATGAGGTTGTACTGGCAGCGGTTTATCTTGCCCTGACACAGCTGTCGGACTGACAGGGGGCGCCCGAAGTTCACATGCATGCAGCCGTAATCTTCCTGGAGCACTTTGCTGGCCTTCAGGAGACCCTGCAGAGAAAGAGCAAGATATAATGCGCTTTATTCATGCATGGACCCTTCTGACCTGCACTAATGGGTTAGTGAAGTTAGAGACAAAATGATACTGTTTGCAAATACAAAATACTCTATATCTTACAAGAAAATTACATGTTAACAAGGTTTTAGAGAAAGGTAGTGAGGTTCATCCGAACCCAGGTAACCTTCACTATAAACAGAATGCTGGAGGGTGCTGAGGCTTCTTGGTATAAGTTGAATATAAATTTCTGGGGAAGTGAGTGATGTGACCAGGACGTACCGTGGTGCTTTCTTTGGGCTTGGGGACACCCAGTAACTCGTGGGCGAGCAGCGACTCCTCCAGCACTCGGTCGTAGCTGATACTGATGGGGACCAATGTGATGTCATACACCTCACCTTTAAAGTAGGGCTCCAGCACCATGTGCATCATGCCTGCAGACACATGACACACAGGGTTTTGTCAAGGTTTCAAATGGCCAGGTAAATTGTGGGAGCCAACTGGCAGGAAAAATACAATAAACTAAATACACGGCGCCACATAGCTGCAGTGGCAGAAAAGACAACACATTCCAATAAATAGGAAACAAAACAGCTCAGCAAGCAAGGGTTTGGAGACAGACTGGTACGTGGAAAAAGGGTGGAAGAAAAAAATATTATTATTCTGTAAGACCACAATGCCCCAAAATAATCAAATGCTGTCTGACAAAGAGACGCTTTCCTAACCCGGGACACACACTTGCAAAGTGCTAACATGACACTTACCTAACTTGGGTGTCAGAGACTTCAGTGTGCGGCTCCGCAGGCCTTCCACATAAAACTCCATAGGAGCAAATCCCCTCTACAGAAAACACATTAAACTGTTGGAAGCGTTTCTCTACAGATGCTCAAATACAGCAACAAAGAAGGATTGAGAAATACTTGAACTTAGTAGGAGTATGACAGTTTGGTATGGCTGATGTAGCAGACGACGTCTTACCTTGACAATGGTTTTGACGTATTCTGACAACACTGCCCAGTACAGTTTGTCAGAGCCAATGGCACGGCGGATAAAGAAAGCTCCGGAGCGACGCAGTATCTCTCCGACCATCTTCATCCCTGCGAGAGCTTTACAGCGAAGAGAGAGAGAGAGAGAAATGAAGAGAGAGAGAGAGAAAAAATAGAAACAAGTCATGAAAATGTTTGCACTGACAGATGTAATGTCACTCTATATTTTCTATTGTATGCTGTTGTTTCAAATCAAATAGATACTTGCGAATTCCTGCAGCAATAACAGGTACTGGGATGTCGTAGGAGAACAGGATGTAGGAGATAACCAAGAAGTCCACATAACTCCTGTGATTGGGCATCAGGATCACAGGACTCTCCTGAATGGCCTGATGGAGCTGCAAGGTGACAGAAAAGTGAAAGAAGTTTCAGGAGAAAACAAATATTGTATCAGTAGCAAGTCAACACATGGTACGAGATTATTCTGAAGAAAATATTAGGATGTTGCATTTATGAGTCACCTAAGAGCTTCCTATTGCTTCTTGCTTTACATCTTAGGATTGATCAAACAAACAAAAAAACAACAACAGTGTCTCACTTACCTGAAGAACATTTACAACCATCTAGTACAACTATCACACACGTACCCACACACACACACACACATAAATAAAATAGGATTACAGTTAGCATCAGTACATTGTAGTGGGCAGTGGACACGATCCTTCACTGGCTCTATGAAAGTAGTTGTCATGTGTTGTTGTTGTAAATACAGAATTGATTAGTAATGTGGTCCTGACCATGTTCAGTCCTTCCATGTTGACATTGATGCTGGTGAAGAGCCTCTTTAGCACTTTGCTGAGTGTGTAGGACATCAGCCTGATACATCCCAGTTGCAGGTTTTGAGACATTTCCTCCAAAATTTCACACGCCTCCTCTCTCACCTCCTCCACCGATGACCCCGTCTCCGCGGCGATCTGAGGAGGAATGCGGGAAAAAAAGACTGACTCCACGTTGATGAAAGCTACAGTGTGAGACTTCTTTGTTACATCTTTTTAAATTCTACCATCCCACCTCCTTGGCCACGTAGCATAGATACTGGGACTCCAGCACGGCTTTGTTGAGGTCAGCCGTGGAGCTAAACGGGGCTCCTTTGTAGGGGTGGGGACTGAAGGTCCTGAGGGCATGGCCAAGGTCACTGCTGCACCTCCTCTCCTCCAATATATCCACAAACTCCTCCTCGTCTTCCATGCCCGCTCTGCCTGAATCCCTATACTGGAGGAAGAATGTTAAAGGCATTAGAGTTAACTTTAATGTTTGACACCTTTAAGAGAATAGAAAAACAAAGCTAGATAGAATAGAAACATTATGTCCAGTTGGGTGTGACTTGTGAGATGAGAGAAACAGAAAATAAAAGATGTTTTGGGAAGTTACAAAAAGCAACCCAGCAGCACATAACACCAATCCTTTTATTTACTAAAATACATGTCCAGTTCAAAAATGTACAGAAAAATCTGAGCAACACACGAAGGTTTTACAGGTTGTAAAGTGTCACCTGTGTTCACCTTAAATCTGCTTTTTAAGCACATCTTGTGTCCAGCAGTTCAACTTGTGAAAAGTAATTGCATAGGCTGTTCTGGGGTTTCCAATTAAAGAGAAGAGGTAGATGTCATTTTACGATTTTT
>JAVQJL010045533.1:0-10218 GCA_036024295.1 Nannoperca obscura | reverse complement strand
ATAGATAGATAGATAGATAGATAGATAGATAGATAGATAGATAGATAGATAGATAGATAGATAGATAGATAGATAGATAGATAGATAGATAGATAGATGGTGTCCAATTGAAAAGTGCTGACCCTGAACATTTTGCAGATATGTTGAACAAAATTCAAGATAAACATTCAAGATATATAATTATATAATAATACATTTTTAATTAAAACCAATAGATGGCCATCAGGTGGATTTATGTTCCAGGCTACATAACGTTTTGGGTCTTGTAGCAGATAATCCAGCAGAGACTGATGCTGAGGATCTGAGTGAAGATAACATATTATCTCCCCACACCAGCTGAGTTGAATGAGGATTCTACTTCAGAGTAAATAATAGAGATGGAGAGACAGAGCAGATAGATAGCAGTACATGCCACTTTTTAGGCAAGTTGAGTTTCTCCCCAACAGGAACAACAGTATTGGCCGTTTGTTCAAGTGCTTGAAACGGCCTGTGTTTACATTTTATTTGCAAGTGACCTTGTTCAATGTGCGAATAATGGTGTCCTCTTTCAGTAGCAAAGGCACAGCTGTGGCCTCAGAAAAAGTAATGGGAAGAAAGCGAGAGGTAACACCAATAAACAACTCTGTTTATTTTTCTGATGCCGTCCACATGTGACAAGAACAATATTCAGACGTAAGTTAAACGCCCACTCTTAATTTAAAAGGAACCTTTTTTGTGTTTGGAGGATATCATGAACCATTCTGACAGATAAACTAAACCATATTTCTGACAGCAAAGTCAGAAAGTCACATTTCACAATAACACAAGTGGAGGAGGTTAAGATTAATATTTAGTTCTTCACAAAGCACAGTATTTTCTAATGAATAAGAAATACCTTTGAAATAGCCACTTTCTACAAAAGATATTTCCTCATTTTTGTTTCATTTTTCATCGTCATTCATTAATGTGTAATGTTTTGTGAACTGTAATGTTTTCACGGAATAGGTCTCTGGTTCATCTTAACACATATTTTAGCATGTCTGTCTGCCAATGTGTTCCTGCATGTAATATACATTTTATCATAGAAAACTAAACAATAAGCGTTTTTAAGTCAAGGTTAAAAACAGCATTCATCAGCTTTCTTCTATAGCATTAGCATCCGTTTTTTGTTGTTGTTTCTTTCTTCCTGACATCCATGATGCTCACAATGGCATTATACAATGTGTTCAAGCTCTCCACTGTTGGATACTCAGTTATAAACAAATGAGGCAGCAATTGTAAGGTTCACATGTGTAATCTCTTACAATAATTATGTCTAACTGCAAAGCTTTCCTTTGCCAGTAAGGAAACAATTTCACCTGTTGTTTAAGCCTAGATGTAAGGGCTCTAATACAGGGTCCCTCATGGTGTTCACAAATCAGTTTTTCATTTGTAAACTACAGAATCCACTCTGATGCCCCTTGGTTTAGATATTTTCACATTATGTTATTGCCAGAGCACACTGTGCTCTGTTGTGGGTTTAATGCGGGTGCCTGCAGAACTCAACATTCAAAATGTAATATCCTTACTGAGACCCTGCAGATAATCAACCCAATGCATTCCAAGCTTGTAATTTGACTGTATATTACAAAAGTCCATTATCAGTAGTGAAGAAACTGTAGGAGGGAGGAATGTATTATGAATTTAAAAAAAATCCAGTGGGTCCACAGAACAGTGTGACATTTGGAGGCTTTCACCACTCTCTGTAAAAAGCTTTAAAAAAGGATGTTAGCTGGTGTTGGTGTTGGTTCGTGCAAAAGTCATTAAGCTGTTTCATTAATTTGATGGTGTAAAATCAGTGTGCATTGAAATGTATGTGCTTAATGCCAGGTTCTGCAGGACCTGGCATTGCAAGTGATGAGCCCATTATAACTACTGTAGAGAGCAGATGAATTAAACACATGCATTCTTAACCAACCAAAAGAAGTATTATTTTGTTCTCACTGTCAAAACACAGAGATGGTGGTGACATTCACTTTCACTGTGACAAGTAACTCATTAGATAACATTCATTTCATCCAGCTTGGGGTGTGTTGTCTGCCCAGAGAAATAAAGATGAATTCAGACAACAGGGATTGATGAATGTAGTTTGGAACATTACAACTTTTGCCTTTTGATGAAATACAACAGTTTTGCAAACAAGAGCATGATGTGTGTAAGTTTGAAGCCACACACCTCATGTGAATTGAGTAATCTTGCCTTGCACAGCTTAAATAATGCATAATTTTTGTGTTGTTTCACGCTTTGACACTATGATTATAATTATGAGTATTAAAGATAAATTAAGTTATGAACTGCAAATAAGAATCAGTTGGGGATTATTTTCAGCAGCAGATTATCAGACATTTGATGCACTATTGAATATTCACAGCAGTAGGAAATGCATGTGTGATTGTGTCAAAATAAACTACAGTATGCGCTCATGGTAATGAAGGAACATGTCACCCAGTGCCACAATTGTTTAATAGTTTTTGGACACCAGGGGAGCTCTATTGCACGGAGGAATATGATGCAGACATCCATTGGTTTGTTACAGCACACTCAATGTTTGTAGTAGCATTAAGGATGATCATGAGTAAAAGGATAAGTCAAGTTATGAATCATGAGAAAATGATGCTTCACATTTTGATAATGATGCTGACTGATTTACATTTTAGATTTATACAGTTTCCCCTGCATGAATCTGTTTACTGTGTATGGAATTTGATGAAGACTATTGAAGACTACTAAAAAAATGTATTAGGTCACGAAACATATATGTTTGACATCACCACTATTTTAGAAATATGGACAGATTAATTGACATAAATAACAAGACCTCGATCTGAACACACTTATAGGCCTAGAGAAGAGACTGAACTGTGAGTTAGATGTGATGAGAATTGAAATCTAACAGAGCCTCTGTGTCACATTACAGTCACCCAGCATTTGTTAAAAGTGGTCTCAAAAGGCCACAGTCTTGGCACAGAGTTAAAAACCTCTTAAGCAACCCAAGCTCGTCTCTGTCCACTCGTCCTAAGGTCACCTGTCACAGGTTGATCTCCTCTGGCAAATCAGCCGACGCCTCTATCCTCGTTATGTAACTCACCCACATGTATTCCACCCCCCTCACCCCTCCTCAATGTTACATCCAGGAGTTATCAAACAGTTAATAAAACACACGCTCTTGGGCTCAAATGTCACCATCCTAAGCAGGGCTCTGTCAATACCTCCCTGACCTTTCTCTGTGTTTAACTTTGTAGGATATCACGCTTGGTGGTACAGCAGAATGGAAGGCATACAGAGGAGGCCTGCTGTGCAAGAAGGGTAGGTGAAGGGAGGGAGGTTTGCATTGGAGACGTGTGAAGCACTGAAAGCTAGCATGGCCTTAGGCGAGATATACAAGACCTGAAATAGCAAGTCCCTCTCAGCCTCCAATAGACCAATTAGAGGACTGTCCATCATTCAACCAGAGTAAGTTGACATACTGACGTCAACTTATTGAAGAAGTGTTTTACGGATCAATTTAATATCTCCTCTCTATTATACACCTAATGTGACTCACTCAGTGACGTCTATGTCTTGTTATTGTTATCACGTTAGAACAAATAAAATAGCAAAAAAAATTCTTCCAGATTTTTTTTTTTGATTTTTAAGATGTGATTTTGCAGAAAATCCATTTCCAGAGAATCCAATTATGTTAAATGAAAATGAATGCTGCAGAAAAAAACAAACAAAATAGAATTGGCTCGACTGAGTAAAAGCTTATCTTTTTTCTCTTTGAGAGATGAAGAAGGTCTCAGTGTGCTTCCCCCCCTCTTCTCACTCCTGTCAATCAGAATAACTTTTTTTCAAGCACAAAAATCTTGTCCTGGTGGCAACATTTATATTTACAACGTGTCTAAATTCATCATGACACACTCCAGAGGAAGTCCTATTTTCAAATTTTTTCATGATAGCTATGTAAATGCAGTACACTCTAAAGACACAGTTCACAGCCTGTGTTCATTTAATAAAGTGTGAGAATAAAACTACATTCAAGGTCAAATAACTATCTCATTAATACAATGTTTGTCCCAGCGTGGCATCACATCAGCAGTGCATGAAGCCTCTGTGGAAAGAATTGTCTGTTGTCTGTTTAAAGAGCCGTGGATATTGAAAATGGCAAATGTTATCGATCTGTTCGTCTACAGGAGGTAGAGGAAGTAATATCAAAATGTCATAAGCAAGAACTTTAACTTTGTAATAAATAAGTAACCACAGTACACTGATAGATTGGGGGTCATGTAAGGATGCATTGCTATTTGCAGAATGTGCCAGCCCACCCCATTTCACCTAGTGACCATTGTTCCTGAGTTCAGCTGGACTTACAGACTGTTCTCCTTTTTCATATAAAATCGTTTTATATTTTTTACCAGATGCACCTGAAGTGTCATGTGCTTTGAAAACCCATGAGTGGCAATTTAAAGACTTCTATATACTGCTAAATGCCCGTCCAACTAACATGACCTTTGTTAATAGCATTTGCAATTATGATTACTGAGGAGTCCTTCAGAGTTCAAATCTAGGCTTTTTTCTTCTTTTTTTGCACTCTCCTTTCAATCTGTGCTATTTGCCATCATTTAAAGGCATTCATTTAGCATTTCAGGTGATCTACTGTATTACACTAACAAAAAAGAGTCTGTCTACCTAACTAACAAAAAATGGCATTTGTCATTGTCATTCATAACAATCTATATGAGTGTTTTCTGATCTGGCACCTTTATAGACAGCAGTGATAATCTATGTCTTCTAACATGACCTAATCCAGTTCATGAACTGCCAACACTATGGTTAAGGTTAGGTTTAGGTAACTAAAACAACCTACTTAAAATTAGGGAGAGATAATAGTAATTTAAATGAATGCGCAGTCAACGTCTTAAATCCCAACTTGAACACATTTTATGTCTGTTCATCTCCCTAAAAGGTTTTGTGGTGCTATAAAACAAGGCAATTTCCACCTTGTCCACCTGATTCGGATTCACTAGTCACCCATGATCAGTTTCCCCACCACCATCAGTCACCTGACCACTAACCTTTCTACACAGCTGTTCTCAGTTTAGACATTAGCTCCTTATAAACAACAGTTCACCTTCCTTGTGTGTCATATTGAGCCTGTTGCTACATAGCCATTTCTGCCTACGTGTCTGCACCTTTATAAACCGTCATCAAAAATCATAAAACCTTTTGAAAGCCCCCTGATAATGTGAATAATTCATTTACCTGAGGACAATAAAAATAGCTTTGTCAACCACATTTAACTTAAAGCCTTATTCTATAGTTATCTAGTAAGTGAGATAACAAGATTAAGTGTTTCCAAAGGTTCATCATGTTTTAAGAGAACAAAAACTATTGTCTTCACCTACTCCTCTGTCTCTGTCTTTCTTGGTGGCATTATTAAGATAGTGGAGATTATAGCAGTGTGGGATTAATGGACACTCTCCACTGTAGAACAAAGCTGTTCGAGGCACACAGGATCCCAGGTAATGAAGAAGCAACATGAGTTATGGCTTCATGCAGGGCCAGGCAGATACATTTGGAGTGCAGGAGTGGTGACTGCTGACTTATCACCCCTGTGGCGATGACTGAAATCCCCAGACTGTGTGCTGCTTTGGTACAGTGACATATTTCACCCCAGGGCAGTGTTTATAATTTTACCTTTAAAGGAACTGTTTAACATTTGGGAAATATGTTTATTTGCCACTCAAATATGCATGCTAAATACAGTGTGTTGCTACAGCCAGGAAACAGTTAACTAGCTTAACATAAAGAATAGACGTTTGGGAAAACAGCAAGCCGGGCTAAAAAGTAAAAATCAACCAACCAGAACTAAGCGCACTATTAACCACACAAAACCAAAATGTAAAAACAGATGTGTTTTCACTTCAAACAGATCAGGACTAGAAGTTTCCCCTACTTTCACTCAATATGCTAACTGAGCTAATGGCGTGCTGGTTGTAGCTACATATTTAGCATACATACATGAGTGGTAAAATACTTCTCATCTAACTCTTGGCAAGAATGAGCGGGTTTTTCAAAATAAAATATTCCCATTCCAATTTTTTCTAAAAGAAAAATCACAAATGACCCAGTCTTTTTCATTTGGGGCTGTTGTTTGAAATGTCCCCTTTAGGAAATAATGTTTGCATCTTAAAATACAATTTTATGGAAAGTATTTCATATATAATTTAAATATTGATTGCATTTTGCCTTTATTTGACATAGAGCAACCAAACATATTTATATGGGTAAAGGAATGACGCACAAAAGACAGTCCCTGGCAATAAACCAGGGAGATGGTGGCCATATGCAATGTGTCCTAAACTATTTTATTTCAGTTTTTGAGCCTTTGCCCTTCACCACTCTGTGCTGGTCTCTGCGGGCTTTCATATGTGTGAGTGTGTCTGTGTTGGCCCTGTGATGGACTGGTGACCTGTTCACACTGTCTCCCTGCTTTTCACCCAGTGCATGCTGGGAAAAGGGATGAAGTGTAAAGAGAAAATGTTTTATTTTTATCTAACTGTCACTTCTCTTGTCTTATCGACAGTTCCAGTAACAGAGTCTTTGGATAGATCAGTAAGGGTATGAAGAGTTGTCTTTGTAATACTGTAGTCAACTATAATATAACCCACGGCAAACAAATGGTGTGACAACCAAATGTGGTAATACCACATTCTCATAAAAGGCTAATATGGCTGATTCCTTGCAGATTTACAGTGTTTTTGGATTATGGATAATGAGGATTACTGTTTGTACCTTTGTGACACCACCCCCTTCTGATCATTTGGATGTCTCAAAAATGATTCATAAAACAATATAAATCCAGTTCAAGTTCAAGTTAAGTACTAAAGAACTTAATTTATCTATCATGAACTCAATTTTCTTTTAGGAATATTTCTTTATTTCTTTGACAGTTTGGTTGGGTGCTAAATGTTGTATGTAACACCCTACAGGAGTGTTTGGACTAGAGACACCTCTCCCATTAACACATTAACTTTAACAGTGTGTGAATCACTATAAATAACATTACAATGCTACATGTTCAGCCTGACATAATGCTGTTAACACTGAGTTTTATTAATTACATTGAGGGTCAGTATATTTAAACTGAACTGACGAGAACTGAGTAGCCCCACAGTGTTAATTCAAAGCCATTACATATTCCCCTCAGGTGAGCCCACCAGGAACTTGCTTCAGCAGTAGAGGGCACCGCCATGTCGCATAATATGACACAAATGAATTAATGAACTGCTTAATTAGAAGACACATACTGCTCATATTTGTGGGGGTGTATTCAGTCTGGCACTCATGAGACACCTGACAGACTGTGTCTTGCTGGAACAAGCCCAGAGGAGATGGACCATGACTGGCTGTGACACTGTAATGTGGTGCGTCATGCCAAAGGTTGTGCCCTCTCTGTCCTTGCCGGCATCACACTTGTAGACCAAAGGAGCCTCTTCCTGTAACATGTGGCGTGGCATATTACACGGGCCACTGGTTTTGTCTGGGCAGCCGCACGTTATAATGTCTTGTATTTTGCCCTTGTTTGGATCTGTCAGTCAACACACAATCTAGCACTAGCTGCCTATGCATATCATTTTCTGTGTCTGTACGCTGCAGCTGATAGCAGCTGAATACTGACCAAAAGATGCTGTTAGCAGATAAACACGTATAAACACGTAATCTGTCAGTAATACTTTAAACCTGCAATAACAGTTTAACATATGCACAGCTTCTATGGTGAAATGGAAAACTTACCAGCAAGCAGTTGCTTATTTACACATCCAGCAGTTATGGAGTAACATTAACATTCATTTTGAGTTTTATTTCTGTTTAAATGGTGAATGTTAGTCCAATATTCACTTTCCTTTTGCTTTGTTTTTGTTTTCTACCAACTCCTGAGGGAAATATCTGGCTCTTTGCTGCTAAATGCTGCACTATGTTCACCAGCTAGTCTCTAACTGTGCTGTTTGGCAGAGATGGCAAGTAACGAAGTACAAATACTTTATTACTGTACTTAAGTAGATTTTTCAGGTACTTTGTACTTTTATAAGTATTTATTTCTCTGATGACTTTTTACTTTTACTCAGTTACATTTTCAACATAAATATCGGTACTTTCTACTCCTTACATTTTCCCAAAAAGGCTAGTTACTTTATAGCCTAAGCCTTTTTTTTGGCGCCGCGACACCAATGCGCGTGAACTGTTTACATCACTAACGTTAGAGCAGCTGCACGAAATGGACAACGGTCACAGGAGCAGTCTGTCGACGAGCAGCACCCTTGGCCTTATTTGAAAGAGCTTTTTGAGTTTGTTGGTGCTAAAAACAACTCCTGGCGAATGCGTTGCATCTTGTGCAAACCAAAACCCTAGGAAATATTGGCGTTCAAGAACAGTCCGTCAAACCTTAGGAAACACATAAAGGTAAGTCATTAGCGCTAGCTACGTGTTAGCTAAGCTAACGTTAGAGCGCTCAAAGATAAGCGCTTGCAGGAGCAGTAAGCTACGTTAGCTGCCGTTGTCAGACTATGCTGAAAGCAGGCTAGCATTAATGTTAGCTGCCACCGTCAGTTTGGGTTTGAGCAGAAACGGCCGAAATCGCGCGTTTTTTCTAGTCAGCTGAAACGTTATGACCAGGGCTGCGCATAAGCTGGTGCTCAGTACCCACGAGCGCTGAAAATATTAAAATGAGCACCACATCCAAGTGTATTAGTGCTCATTTGAGTACCTAACATTTTACAGTGCAGACATTATTGCTATGAGCGTCTAGACTAATATGAATTCATGTTCTTGTTCTTAGGGATACAAACATTGTCTGTGGAAATGATTTCAGATAGGTGGTGCTTCTGTTAAAATTCAAAAAAGTTAAACAGTACTGTTAACAGCAGTAATGTTATAGTGGAACTTTTTTTTCTTTTTCATTTCATGAAGTCAGATGTTAATCTGTACGTTTTATTCAACTGCCAATTTTGTATTGAATCTTATTTTATCAGAAAAAATATCTGACTCTTGTATGCTAATTTTGTTTCTTCATTTGGTTTTGTATCCCCCATAGGCCTTGACTACATCAAAACCCACCTGAAGGAGCAGAGTAGTGCAGCCCAGTCAGGTGACTCTCTGTCATCTTTTAGTCAATCAAGCAGCAACGGGACTGTAACATGAAGCAACTAGAGTCCTACCTGGCCGGTCCAACTGATACCATGGACATCCTGAAAACATTTCCATCTGTGTTCCACCTGTCTCTTAAGCTCAACACACCACTACCTGCCTCAGCTGCCTGTGAGAGGCTTTTTAGCACAGCAGGAATGATGTTTAGACCCAAGAGGGCTAAGCTACTTTCTGAGAACTTGGAAAACCTGCTTCTCATGAAGCTCAACAAAAGGTTTTGTTAGATTTGTTTTGTTTATCATGCCTTCACATTAAACTCGCATAGAGGGATGGAGTGATGTAGTGTAGAGATGAAGAGGGGGGGTCTAGTATGTGTTGTGTAGGTGTAAACATATGAGTAACTTATCTAAGGAGCACAAGAATTGTCTTTAATGTGAAGGGTTTTTCATTGAGCTTCAATGAATGCACAGTGTTCAACTTTTTCTTTTTTCCATTTTTTATTTATTTGGCAGGGAAATTGCAGTGTTTATTGTACCAGAAAATAGCTAGAGGAGCTTATTTTCATCTGTAGTTCCTGGGTTTGCCACTCACAATAACACACCTGTACAGTGTTAAACAATTGTTACCTGATGTGTTAATAAAAAAAAAGTGCTATTAAAAAGGTTGATTGAGAGTTGGGGCTATGAGCATGATTTGTGACACCATAGTTTAGAAGCTAATCCTCGTCCAAAATTCATTGTTCAGATGTGTGATGTGTTAACCTTAAGTGTACAATACTACACTTAAACTAGTACATTAAGATACTAGGCAGGTAGTGTTTGTTCAAACAATAACATTGCTAAAGTAGAATCCATATAAATTATCTTGTGTTTAATAGCTTTGCAGCCAGTGAATCATGCATTAGAAATACTTTTTACTTTTAAAATTACTTTTGAGTACATTTCAGAGCCTGTACTTTTTACTTTTACTTGAGTAGATATTTGGATCAGTACTTTATACTTTTACTCAAGTTGTTTTTTTACATAGGTATTTTACTTCTACTCAAGTAAGAAATCTGAGCAGGTGGTTTACAGC
>JAVQJL010045529.1:0-11227 GCA_036024295.1 Nannoperca obscura | reverse complement strand
GTGGCACCTTGATTAATGGACAGATGGCAAGGCTATTGAGCCAACTCTCTCTCTCTCTCCCGCTCTCTCTCTCTCTCTCTCTCTCTCTCTCTCTCTCTCTCTCTCTCTCTCTCTCTCTGTGTGAACTCCGGGGGAGTTTAGTTGATCTGCCCGAATATTCAACGAAGGATGCTACATGTCAACCCAACACACAGACACACATGCTCTTAGGTTGACTTCAAACAGGAAAGAAAAAAAGGGAGAACATTTGACTACACTAACTAACTAACTAACTACACTAAATTACTGTATGTCTTTGTACGTGTGTGTGTGTGTGTGTGTGTGCACCATTAAAGCTCTTACTAGAGTGAGGGCCATTGGAACGCTGTGTGCCAGCTTAATGATGTCATCAATCATTCTCTGTGTCCATTGGTCAGTCTATTTGCTCCTGTGGGCAGCCTGTTAAAACAGCCAGTTCTGCCTTCCTGCAGAGGCTTCTGATCTTTAACCTGACTCAACAATGTGATCAAAGGCTCAGTGTGAACACAAGAACTTTATAAAAAAGTTTTCACCAAAAAACTTTCTGACATTGTAATATTCATCCAATTTCAGATTTGCTAGACTTGTTGGTACCATAACAAAACTGTCAAACACACGCCAGACAAAGGTACCTGTTATTAAAAATGAATATGATAACCTAACAAGTAATATTTGTATCATTGTTATCAATTAAAAAAAATGGAAGATGCCTTCCAACCCTTTCTGTCAAAATTGTCATTTGAGGTTTTCATTTTATTTTACCTGTCTAGTTGGTTACACATCCTTGTCAAAGTTACTTTAATAAGAAATGTCCTTTTATGAGGGTGTTTCTTTAATAATTCATGTACTTTAATCATGAATTTCCTTTGATGAAGAAATTACCGTCATAAGGAACCATTTTTTTAAATTACCTTACTCCTAGCTTGTAGGCATTTTGTGATGGACTGGTAGATAATTTTTCAGAGTTTATAAGATCAGAAATTCACTGATAGCTGAAATGTCTTCCCATAGGATAAAGGTTACTTAACCAATAGCAATGTATTGGTAAAGGTGTGCCATAATGATTGAATTTGGATAACATCCAAACCAGCACTGGGGCCAAAAATGTATTTGCACCAAGAGGCCATTGCTGGTCCAGTAGCATGCCATTTCCAAATAAGCCCATGGATTGTGTACTTTTGAAAACTCATCCGTATGATTTGATTTTATTTTCTATTTGATTTACCTCTCGCCCAATTCCCTTTATGCTCTCTGGTTGGGGTGCAGGGTCAGGCAGATAATCTGGAACAGGTAGGGGTTAAGTGTCCTTGGTATGCTTCAGCAAGTATTGCTGCGTGGATGATTGACCCGAGCCCTCCACTGGGGAGACAACTCACGAACTGCAAAGGCCATCCTGCTGAGAAAGCAGCAGAGTTATAGACCTTGAATGTAAGGTAGAGATCAGACTGAAGGAAACACTTATGAGTTTCTGCTATGCTAGAGTGGAGAACCAAGTCAAGACATTAGTAGCTGAACAGTGTTGAAATTCAGACTCAAAAAACACTTCTCCCATCAACCTTCCCAGTGCTTATGGGGTGCATCAGTTATGCTCTGAAGCCATAAAACAAAACTTTGGACAACTGTGAGCAAGGGCATTGGAGCTACAGTTTGGGCTTTGGCAATGTGATCCTCGCCTGAAACATCATTTAATTTTGGTCCGCATCCCAACAGTTTATGTGAGTATGCATGTTTGTGTGTGTGTGTGTGTGTGTGTTAGAGAGTGAAAGCAAGAATCCTTGTGGAATCCAGTTGATGTGAATATATAAACTCAAAAGAGAATGTGTTGTTACACACACAAACACACACACACACACTCACTGCGGTTCCTGTCTAAAGCGTTTAGTTGATCTCACTTGTGATTCCAACAATATGCTTTTAGTACCAGATAGACCTCATCAAAAATTTTAATTTGATCTAGAATTCATTATCGCTTCAATGATAGTGTGGCTCTTTTGGCTTCAAGCCCTCTATACTGTGTGCCAGTATAAATAATGATGAGATAGGGAGACAGAGACGAAGCTACGCAGACAGAGAGGCGAGAGTGAGACGACCATTATGAAAATACTCTGTAACAAGTCCTGCATTCAAAATCTTACTAAAGCTGCACACTATGTTTTTATTACTAGCAATGGATCAAATGACTGTGTACTGTAAAAGGTGTCACTCTTAATCCCTCAGAGAATTAGCACCCAACTGCACACCTCTACTGAGCTTTTTAGCATCTTTTAGCTCATAGTTTTGGCTTTCCAGCACTCAAACGCATCTCTTATCAACCTAATTTCTGGCTGGAGTAAGCAGATTTCTTTCAGTGAAAAAGCTCAGATAAACTCACTGTATTTTGCAAGTTAACATAGTGTTGTATAAAGCAGCTGAAGAGTCAAACATGTTTCTTTAGACATGGCAGAAGCATAAAACAAGAGTGAATATTGAACATTAATGCATCAGATTGTCAAAGAAAAAACTCCAAATGAATGCTGAACTTAAACTTGTTCAGGCTTCTAGTGGAGTAGAATTATAAAGTAGCATAAAACAGAAATAATCAAGTAAAAATGTTACTTAATTACAGCACTTGAGTAAATACACTACAGTTACAATCCACCTCTGATGAGTGAAACATACAAAGGACACCAGCAGAAAGGGGCAGGAAGAGAGACAGACAGACGCAGTCAGAGAGACGGATGGAGTTTAATATAAATTACGGGATGTTAGCTCCTCTGGTAATTCTGGTGATAACTCTCTTCACACTATCGCTATAGCAACACTATGCCCATTTTGCTGTTGGCACGGCTGGCCATTCGTTCAGGCCACGCTGATTGAGCTGTCAACACACACGCACGCACACACACACACACACTGTTAAAAAGACACACACACACACTCTTTGAGACATGTAGATAAATCATTTCTCACGTGCAACTCAAACACACACACTTCATCTGTATGTATCTATCCGTTTATAAACTGCAGGGAGCTGAACACAAGAGAAGGTCAACTGAAGATGCATTGAGAATTAGAGAAACAAGCATCAACTGGGTTCACTCAGGCAGAGATCCAGAAGACAGAGAGTCAGGGAAACAGAGACACAGACACACAGACAGAGAGACAGAGAAGAGAGGTATAGGGCTCTCTCTAAAGGGTCTTTTACTTGTTCTGACACTCTTACAGCACCTTACGGACACACCCCATTACACACACAAAGAAACACACACAAACACACTTTGGTGTGATTCTTTTACTTGTCCCCTGCCTGCCTTATAAGTCACAATAGCAGCCAGGAGTGTTTGTGTGAGTGCTTGAAAGTTTGCACTTTTGTGTGCATGGTGAGTATGTATGAATTATGTTTGGATGCATGTCCTTCTATGTGTTCTCATGTATTTTCACACACTAGTCTGCTGTGACACAGCTAATCATGTGTGCTGCATGCAGGTCTGTTATTTTGCAATGTTAAGTGTAGTTCTTTCTTCACTGTACCGTACGTGTCAGCTTATTATGTGACTGCATGTGCTTGTTTGTAAAATATGATCATATAAGTGTTCATGATTATGTGCTTTTGTTTTTTTTGTGTGTGCGCGACTGTTAACTGTACGTGTTCCTGCGGCCTACTGCTGAACAAACTAATTAAGGAACAAACACTGCTTCAAACCAACCAGAAAATTACCTCCCAAATCTAACAGGACGACCCAAGGACAGACAAGCAGGTTCTCTATCACATCCAGGCAGAGCACACAGCCTAATAAAGGCTTTGTTGGTTTATCGAACAACTAGCATGTGTCATTTTCAACACACCACTGAGTGTGGCTTCAGAGTTGGTGTTTGTGAGTTTGTATGACTTTCCAGTGCTAGTGTTGACATACAGTAATATGCTACTATGGAATTACATAGAGAATCTCGAATCAAACCACATGGCTGTAAACTTACACCACTGATCAATCATACCTCGGTACCTGTAACATCATCCTGTTATATCAAATGTAAGATCTTTGTTGTCCAATGCTGCACTGTAACCGTTTTACTTTTTAAGATGGAACATAATTATTACCCAGCTAGTAGTTGGAAGTTGTTGACTTTCAATGGATGTTGAGAGTAAATTGCTGGTGAGTGTCTCTATCAGTCAATACTAGCTAATCCTGTGGTATTTCACAGCCAATAGCTTCCAATTAAGTACCGCTATCCAGGGAGATGTAGCTGACAGTATCAATAACATCTTTTTGACCTTATCTTCCTCTTTCTGTTCTTGCCTGCACTTCAGTCTTTGCTTCTCTTCTATTTCTGTCACCATCCTCTTAGCGTAACATTAGTGTCACTTTTAATTGTTTTTTCTACACCGCTACTGTGATCCACAAGTGCTATATTTTGCTGTTGGATCTCTGGCTAAGCATTGCCAAAATGGTTTAATTATAAAGGTAATTGTTGTTGTTGTGCGGTGACTCACTAGTGTAATATTGCTGTTGCTAATGCCACTATTAAATCTACAATTGCTTCTACTAACAATGACATGATGTTTTTTTTTCTTCACAGTGAAGACATGTGGCAGTAATCTTCAAGGACCGTCAGGGACCTTTACATCTCCAAACTTCCCAATTCAATATGAGAGCAACGCACAGTGTGTGTGGATAATTACTGCTTCAAATCCCAATAAGGTAAAGCTCCTTCTTTGTTTGTTTGACACTGTGTGTGTCAAGCAAACTTTCTGCCAATATTTTAAAGTAGGCCAAATCAGAGATATACTCATTGGCAGGGCTTGATGATGATGTTGGGCTGGAAGTGGGGCTTGTTAAAAAATGTTAAATGAGCCTGAGCAGCATTGTCAGAGCAAGAGCATGTCATCTTAAAGCATGCCTTATTATTAAAAGTGTGTTGGACATACAGAATGCTGCAGTGAGACAGTATGTCATGTGTGAGGGTAACAACGCAGCTCAAGATGTCTGCCTGAACTAGCCTGAAGGCTTCGCTCCATTTGCATTTCATGAATTCAATGTAATTTTAATTGATATAACACAGCAGCTCTTACAGGTATTTACAAAGTTAGTTTAGCGGTATTTTTTACACAATTTAAATGTGCTGATAATAATTCATGTAGGAGGCACCACAAATTATGCTAGTCAGAGCATATCAATGTCTCATCCTGTGTGATTGGTTGATCCTGCAAAGGGACAGACGATAGGCCGTAGGTTAGATGGAAAGCTGCGATTGGTCGCTTTATGTCCCAGGGGAAATCTGATTGGTATTCAGGAGACACATCCTTATTCCACTCAGGGTCACTGTGGTGACCGCTCTGTTGTCAATGGCAACACCTTCGTCAGCACCATAGGGACACGCATACACATATGCGCACAATCACGCTCACACACAGACACAGGTTTGCATACATGTGTGCTGAAATACACACAGTAGCTGTTTAACACCCACACAAATACACACACACACACACACACAGACACACACACACACAGACACACTTTGTGGCTTTGCTCAAAACCTTTATCTCTCTTTCTCTCTACTCTCACACACAACTCTCTCTGTCACTGCCCAAGGCCTGTGGTTTATGGCCTAGAGCAATACATTCTCTTTTGAAGGCTACAATGTGTATGTGACCGTTGAAGGCTGTAGTACTAATGCTCTTCTCCACCCTGTGGGGTGTGTGTGTGTTACAGAACTTGAAAATGAATGTGTATATATAATGTATGATTATGGATATTGCCAAACACATTAAACTAAACGAAGACCAGATCAGCTGAAGCTACATCAAGTCATTTTTATAGCGCTTTATCTTTAAAGGCTGTACAGATAGTACCTTAACATATACTGTAATGTTCTCTTATCATACTACATCATACATACAATATGTCAGTCACCATACTGAATCATGTCATGTACTACATTGCACCACACAGTATACATGTCTTGTACAACACTACATAAATAATAGGTCTTAACGGGTCTTGAAATGTGGGCAGTACCTGACCTGAAGAGGATGGACATCCATTTAGAACTAACACTGAGGCAGTGCCCCAGGTGCTAAGACACGTACTGCATAAACCACAACATCCCTTAGTTAAGTCTAGCCATCTAGTCATCCCCGTTTCTTTCTTACTACTCTACCTTTGTGCAAACACACACAAAAGTGAAATTCAATTAAACTCTCTAAAAACATTTAAGTACAATCTCTAACATGATTAAGCCAGCTCCTAGTGGGTCAATTGTTGTGTCTTGATCTCATAAAGATGCATTATGTGTTGCTGACGTTACCAGATTCTCTCTTGGGTCCTGTAGGGTTCAATCAAAAATTTTAAGAGATCTGAGAACGACAGCAATTGAAGTCGAGGTCGACAAGGTAGTGGTCAGGGTTAATTCTTTGTAATCAAGGGTCAGGTCTTCTCAAAAACCTCTACATTAAAACGTATCATATACATAGCTGACCTGCATGTCTTTGGAAATCTGTGACTTTAAACTCAGGGCTGTGGTCACATTCATCAGTTAGACACTTGTGGAAATTGTGAAAGTCAGAAGAATGGAGATTTATTAATATACTGAGCCCATTTAAAGAGCCAGATGAAATTACAAAGCAAGAGAAAGAGATGAGCATGACAGAGAGTGACAAATTATTTAGTAGAGCTCCAAATCATCTCCCATCTTCATTCATTATTGGCAAGTTGTTGTATTCATGAAGGACACCGGTGAAGAGGCACATTCGAGAGCATGTCAGTATGTAAATCTAGGTCTTGCTCATGGATTAGCATCTTTGTTACTGTCAGACATTTTTTACCACCCTCAGGTAAGTGTCAGATGCTTTGAAGTTAGTGAAGCCAGTATCATTAATTGGTCAATTTCAAGGTAAGTGATATGCATTATGATTTCAAGCAGCAACCCCAGTATTATTATTCTGAGAATAGCTTTACTTTAACAAAGCCATTTACTAAACATGAAAAGGGGTGATCAAACATTTTAAAGGTGTTTAATATGTTGGGAAATAATTCCCTAAGGCTTTGCTTGCAGTTAGTGTTGGGGATAGTTCAGTGTTTGTAGCTTCATGTTGGATTAGGAATTCACATTCTGTCATGGTTCAAGTGATTAGTGGAAATCAGGAAACTGCAGATTTAGAGACACATCTAGTGGAGTCAAAGATCATTTCAAGTTCAAATGCAGGCTTATGTTGGGCAGGTGGCGGAGGAAAATAAAACAGTGGGGAATTGGTAGGTAAACAACAGGTAACGGGCAAGAACAAAATGAGAGCATTGATGATCTGGCGAGCTCCAGTAAAAACCTGTCCTCAGTTAAGAGGCTGATGAGGGAATGAGGGGGCAGCTTAGTGGGCAAGTGAGTGGTCAGTTGATCTCCCGAGGAGAGAAGGCAACATGGTAATACAAACACACACTGGGAGAACCGGAAAAGAGAGAGACTGAGGCTGAAGCGAGGAAGAGGGTGATGGCGCAACCACAATACATTCAGAGGAAGGGATAGTCCCAGCTGAGCCTGTCTCTCCCACTAGCAGAACATCTCTTTTTTCATTGCTTGTACATGTCTCTCCCTATTCCATCCTTTACTCCCTTCCTCTCATTCTCCCTGCCTCATCCTTCTTTTTCCTCTTGTTTTTACACTGCCCATCCTTCCCACTCTCCTCACTCCCATAGGCTCTGTCCTCAGATTCACCCAGATTCTTCATTAAATAGCTTAGCCTGAAACCATCAAATTACTATGGAGAAGGAGAGAATATGGGGAGGGAGGAGGTCACTTGAGGGGAAAACCTGTTTTTCACTGTTTCACTCGTATTGCTCTTTCCACTGCACCCATTCCCACACATATTCTACATTTCTCACTGTCTCCTTCTCATACTCTGAGGGTAAAGAGACATATGGTTTATATAAGTCACACTTTCTTCTCTTTGTCTCTCTCTGTCTCTGTCAGCCCCATTCCTTATGCTCCCTCTCTCTCAGGTTAAGTGTTAATGGGGTTCTATAGCTCTCTGATGTTATTGCTTCATTTAGTTTTGGCAGAATGAGCCTTTAGAGCCAATTCATTCTCTTCTGTTCTCATTTAACCTTGGGGATGGCATGACGGGATGGCCATTACTATACTTCTCTCTTCACTTCTCCTCTCCTCCTCTCAAAAAACAGATCTTTCTGTACTATCGTCTTCTCTTCATTTTCCCCATCATTTAGTTTCTTCTTTTGCTCTGCTAATGTTCCAATCTTCTGTGACATCAGCAAGTCAAAGCACTTTCTTCATATCATCTGTTTGTGATGCATGAGATAAGGAAACGTACCTCATTTCTACTGTGTCCAGCTATTTTTGAGTTTACTAATACAGGTGGTCACAAAGCTAGCACATACGAATGCTAGATCATGCTCTGGTATACACTGACAACTTTGAGCTGGCCTTGCTTCACTTCATATGCATATGCATGCCTAGTGCATAACCCATGGATACAAGAAGACTGCTATAGTGCTGCCGAGCTGCAAATTTAGTTAACACCACTATGACAAACGCAAAGGAAAAGTAATACAAGGGCATTGAGTAGGAAGGGAAAGTTACACTTTTTTGAAGCTTTCTTTGTACTTTCACAGGCATTGAATTCAGTAATGCCCTGTTGGCCAGCAGATATCAGACATACACACTTGAAGCCATGAGGCAGAAATCTCAGGCAGTGCACTCACTGTAACCTTTCCCAGAGGTTCTCATTCAGAATCGCTGTCTAAAAACGAGACACCTGGTGGATTCAGCTCAATGAAACCAAAGTAAGGAGGAACACACTAAGTTGCAACGTGCTCTGGCCATTAGTCTTTATAAGCTAAAGCCCGGCTCTTCCCACAATGGCACAATTTATACCATCTAGGCGGAAGACCGTTCAAGGGGAGCGGGTGGCAGAGGCTTTACTGTAATACTGTCACAGACAATCTATTATTCCCCGGCCCTGTCTGTGTGCCCCCTTTAGCTCGCCAGGTGTTTCAGATATTTCTACAGTACCTGTAACTTCAAAGCATCACTAGATCTTATTAATGGTATTGGTAGGGAGGGGCCTCCCCCACCTCATTGTCTCCACGACAACCAAAGGAAGTGCTTTATCAAGCAAAAATCCAATTCTGTCGCCTCATTGGCTAGAAGCCATAGATGGATGGAAAGAAGGAATGCAGCAGCCAATTAAAAAGAGAGAGACAGAGAGTGACAGCAAGAGAGATGGAAAGATAGAGAGAGGCAGGAGATATGGAAAGAGAGAGAGAGAGATGGATGTGTCCATGAACACCAACCTATTAGGGGGGAGGGGAAATATGTAGTGTTCAGCTTCATCTACACACACACACACACCAAACTGAAATAGATACAGAACACACACATGGACACTAACCCATGCAGTGTCAGTAATGAGGTTCCAATCTAACTTGACTTCAGTACAGCGTTCACATTCATACACACGCACGCACGCGCACGCACACACACACACACACACACAGACACATGGGCACAGTGTAATGTAGTTATATTCTAGCTGTGTTTAATGCTGTGTGAACAGTGCTGATGTGGCATTATGGTGTTCTGTACAGGACGTATATACAAGGAGATAGTTAGATTAGTTTCCACCATCGGAAGACACAGGTCCTCCTCTGTCTTTATAGACTGCATGGCTAAACAGGTCTGGTATGTTCCCACCACAGAACCAAAGAAGGCTGGATTGTCTCCATTACATAGCCAACTAACTAAGCCACTAACAGCTAGTATTTTTTTAGCAGTTTATGACATATGCTACTCACTCAGTAACTGATCCCTCTTCATTTCATTTATTCAGCAAATGTGTTGATTCCTTCAATGACCTCACCATGTTTTTTTAAAACTTTTTTTTAATTATTTCATACACCCGTGTTCATTTTTTTTCACCTTTTGGGTAATTTTTTTAAATAATAATTAACATTTAACTCTTGAATTTGGGATCTGGTCTTACCTTACATTTTGTTGAAACATTCTTTATATATGCTGGTGTACTTTATTATTGTCAGACTTGCTGTTCTATTGAAAGCCTTCTTTGGGCTTGTAGGAATATTGTGATAAGTGTGTAAATGGTGACTGTGTAATCACAGAAATAGACACGTTAATCTCCACAAAGCTGTGCCTGTCTGTGTAAGTGAGTGTGTGTGTGTGTGTGTGTGTGTGTGTGTGTGTGTGTGTGTGTGTGTGTGTGTGTATGTGTGTGTGCTTGCCAGAGAGAGTTTAGCAGGTTTGTGGGTAATGCTTTAATCCAATCTGCTGCCTTACATGCCAATAAGACTGAGTCAGCATTGTGAGCACTGGGCAGATCACCGCTTCATCTTTGTAGCCCCCCCTCATTTAACTCCTTTCCGCTCACATCAGGCAACGGTGGTGTTGGTATGGCTACATCAGTTGTTGTGTCTCATTTAATGTCTATTTTAATGTCATACAAAAAGACTGCTTCTGCTGCCACAAGCAAAATCAAGAAGAGACTGGGCTTCTTGGTGAGAAAGTAATAAAAATTAACCCTGTGAGCAAAAGCAAATCAGGCAACACTGCCAACAGATACGTAGTTAAACAGCAGGCGAGAGGAAAGGGATGGCCACTGTTTTGTGTGCTCAGTTTTTCATTTGTTTCCTTTTTCTTCACAGATTCAGTGGTTAAGGTCATAGCGAGGATAAGCTGTTTAGACTTCAACATGCGCACTAGTGATATCATGTCCCCAGGTAGCTGATAGTGAAGTACTTTATTTAAGATGTTTGGCTCAACCAGACTGTTTGAATGCAGACTACCAAACAGATGCTCACAAATAAAGAGGATATTGAAATGCACATCAATATGCTCACAGTTAACACACCAGCATGCAGGAGATTCAGACCTGTATGATGTGTTGGATGTTTTTGAAGTCCTCCAGCAGAATATTGTATGTGGAAATCTGAAAATTCCTCACAAGTAAAGAGGAAGAGGAGGAAAGATAGGCAGAGTGAGGTTTCAGTCTTCCCCTGAGGGTCAAGTCAGAATTGTAGTTTGAAATATTCTAACACTGTACGTTGCTAGCATCAAAGATGTGCTCATTATTACCCCACATTCCTCTCTGTTGCCTCCTCCCTCCTCTCTCCTCCCTTCTTCCGACTGCCTCCATCTTTTTCCTTCTCTTTATCTCCTCTCGCCGCGGGGGGCCGCCCCGCGGGGGGGGGGGGGGGGTTGGGGG